>JAODLD010000136.1:5486935-5501033 GCA_026781065.1 Mormyrops boulengeri
CCCCCCGCCCCCCCGCCCCCCCCCCCCCCCCCCCCCCCCCCCCCCCCCCCCCCCCCCCCCCCCCCCCCCCCCCCCCTGCTGGTTTCCCCTTTATGGCTTTGTGTTTTTAGAAACCAGATGCAGTCATGTTGGGTGTGCAGTGGGGGGGTGGTGGGGGGAATCCCTTTTAGTCTCACGAGTCCTTTTCGTGGAGTCATTTGCTTCCCTTTAAATACTCTTTATGAGCATACCGCCTGCCCACCTGTGACTCGCCCTCACCCGAAATGAACACCTCAAAGGGCCACCGGCCGCAGAAGCCAGCTGCCCCTTGATCTGCCGGCATTAAAATCAAACACCCAGGACCTACAGCTTTTCACATTCCATGTGCAATGGACCACTTTTTTTTTGTTCGTACTCATATTAAAAATATTTGCATCAACATGATTGTAAATCACATATCTGTTGACTCTGACACATTATTTGCCATTCTGTTATTTTCTTTGCTTTTTTCATTTAGAATGTTAATTTTAATACTTTCTTTTGACTCCCAAAAACCTTTTCAGATTCATCCCTGCTGTGCAGTATAAATACTACATTATCCCCAAAACTTAATATCTTGAACTCGTTTTATGTTCTGAAGATGTTTCATGAAGAAAATGAGCTTGGTAGGGGACATTGTCTTTGCCTTACTGGGTTGGAGAACATGAGGCGGGAGGATTATAAATTCCTTCATGGGGCAAGCCATCAGTATTCTGATGACAGACGACAGACTGCTGTTAATTCCAAAAACCAGCAGGTCACACTGATTTATACATTACACAACCTATCCCAAAAAAGGTCAGTCAGTCAGAATTGAGAAAGCCCTCTGGGTAGAAGGGTGAAACGTTTTCATGGAACTAAACAAGTCCAGTTGCCACTGAATAACTTTTCTTGGGATAACCATGACCTGGATGACTGAGAATCTTCACAGACATTACACAACCTAATTCCTCATGTCAAACATACAACAGCAGTTCAATAATACATGTGTAAGACTGGTGTAGGTGGGGATAGCTAACAGAACCATGTGACGTGGGATGGGAGGACAGAGTAGGGGGTGTATTTGAGTGCAGAGTTAATAAATTTGGGGATTGCACCAAAATGATTCTTACTTCAGTGCAAAAGAAGTAGACAGAGCAACAAACAGGTATTAAGTCTCAGGAAGGTCAAGAAATGGCTTCAGGCATTATGGTCTGGGAGCCCAGCGCTCCATCTTATACTGTGAGCCATTAGGCACAAGTGGATGAACAGGGTTGTTACCTGCCTTTGGATTATTAGTGTAATGCTCTCCATCATTAGCAACAGGTGATTGAGTGGGATTGTGACATGACTGATACGGGGATGGCAAAAAAAAAGAGGGCCAATCCACAGAGAGGCTTACAGCAATACAGACGAACTTATTAACACACAAAAAAACTGAACACAAAGGGATAAACCACAGAAATAAAGAGGGGTCAAAAACTAACAGGGAAAAATAAAGAACAAACTAAAGAAGCCGCTATGTAAATGCAACTAGGAAACAGAGCAAAGCTATAACACACAATACCGTGAACAACAACTGACTGAGGAAATGAACAATGGCAGGCATTTAAATACACAGATAACAAGGACTAACAAGGGGCAGGTGTGGACCATAAAAAAATCAATCAGCAACGCAGAGGAACAACTAGACACGGGTGGAAAATTTACAATTAACAACAGCAGGAATCAGGGGACATTAATCACAGAAGGCTAACAACACCACGAAAAGACTAGGAACAAGTACAAGCAGCATAAAACAAAACAGGATACATGCAGAGTAAACCAAAATAGGGACACAAATATAAACCATAACAGATACAAGGAAAACCAAAAGCTAAGGAACCTATAAGCGGAGGGGAGGGGACAGTTTTTGAGCCACTCACTCAACCAATTGAGCTACACAGCAGCCAGGGGAGCTGAGAAACACAAGAGACTATGGGCTACAAGACAGAGTGAACAAGATGGCCAGCACCACCTGCTGGCCAAATGGGGACAGACAAACGGGACAGGGCCAGACAGGCATCAATCCTGACACTGACTTTGGACTGTCAGTCTTATTCTGTCAGTCAGGGTGATTGAGTGGGATTGTCACTTGACTTTGGCCTGTTGCTGTTATGCTGACTTCATATATGTCTAGTCTTGGATGTTTTGAGGCTGTGCCCAGTACTTTTCAGTTCCATTATGGTTATTCTATGACCCACTGACTGAATGCAGGGATGTTATGATGCTCTTATAAGCAAACCCATCACTGAATAAGTTCAAACTGTGTCTTTTGTTTTTATTCCTAGAGCTAACTGATGCTATGAAAAATCTTTTCCAAGAATGTAGGCCAGGTTTAACATTCACTGGAGACCACAGACTTGGCTGGTGAAGACTGAAGCTTCCCAGAGAGCAAACACATGCAAATATATGTAGATTCACATAAACAAAACATATTTCATACAGCAATATTTGTGGGAACTTCTCATGGATTCCCATGTAGATGTAATATACAATCTCCAATCCCAAACCACCAAGGCTCAAAACACAGATGAAAACTGGTAAGAAAAAAACAATTATGGTTTTTAATGAGCGTGAGGTCATTTGTATTGTGGGTTCACCCCGGGAATACATCAAAATTTGTCCCCAGCAGACAGCTAAACACATGTGCTATGCAGTCTTTGTAACTTCTATGACTAATTCAATAAAAGTTATATAAATATAGCCAAATCCAGACATTAAAACCCTCACCGTGCTTTCAGCCAAGCCCACACACATGAAAGTTGAAAAAAGAGCTGCAAACACAAATCCATCCATCCATCCATCCATCTTACTATCGCTTACATGGGAGTCCAATCCCAGGCAACACAGGGCACAGGCAGGGGTACACCAAGGTCAGCCCATCGCAGCACTACGGTATGCATACATTCACACACTATGGGTAATTTATGGTGCGTTTCCACTGACATACAGGCTATGCTTGGCCTGTACCGTGAAGAGACACTAGTTACATTGCGGTTCCAGCTCTCTTCGGTTTTCCACTGCAGAAGGGTCGGCTTGGTAAAGGGGCTGCCGTGTTTAGAGAGCGACAGTGATGTAAAACTGAAAAGACGTTTATTTACTGTTCACATGGTATTCAGCATGATTTGTCCATCTATCCATCCATTATCAGTAACCACTTGTCCTATTCATGATGACAGCAGGTGCAGAACCTATCCCGGAGGCTACGGGCGCAAAGCAGAGAACAACCCAGCATGGGGCGTCAACCCATCGCAGACTACATGATTTACTATGTGCCATTACTATTATTTTTACTGTGTGCTAATTTCCATTAGAATGTCTGTGAGAATCGCAGTGTTATGCAAGTATCATACATTAGTGGAATTAGCATTCGCTTGCGTAAATTTGCATTACAAATCCATTCTGTTCTGTTGTTCTACAATACTTTTTTAAGCAGGAGGCTGGAAATGTTCAAGTTCCGAGTTATCAGGAATGCATCAGTACCTCATTATGTGTGATACAACAAATAATGAATAAGATATAGAATATGCCCTTTTTTCCTTCAGATAATTCTTGCATATCAACGCAGAACACCAGTATCTCTGTGCATTTCGAAAGATCAGATGGTGGTGATGTAACCAGTTCAGTTTAGCCATGCTTTCGGCCCTGCTAGCATGACCATGTCAGCATGGTTCAGTTTGGGTATGCCTCAGTTCTTGGTGACAGTGGAAAAGCACCACTGGTGATGACAAATCTCCTGAGTGCATGACTTTGGAATTTGGGAAGAAACCTGTGGAAGACAGGGAGAGCATCCCCGCCCCTGGAGGCTTTAAATGCATGAGTCACCGCACACTACGGAAACACTTAACTGAAGCTGCAAAGCATCAGTCTGGTTCTAAATTCTTCTGAAGAAGATCCCGCCCCATGTCACATATACAGAGGAACATTGAAACATAAACACATCACACAGAAAGCCCACGTGGATGATTCTTTCTGTTCTTTAAGCAATCAGTAATGCAGGGAAGTCCCATGTTTGATCTGATCACACAACATCCATGCAACATCTGCCATTCAGGACCAGCTAAAGTTAGAAGCACATGCTGCTCCTATTACTTTAAAATGGGAGTCAAGCTCAGTCAGGCATAACCTCATAACAGACCCCATAAAAGCAGGGTGAAGAGGTGGGGGCTACATGCTAGTGGGGGGCGAGGGGTGCGAGGGCTAACAGAAGGTCTTCAGAAACACTTGCTTTGTGTCGTACTGCCTGTAAGGCTGATCAAAGGGCCCAGATTCTCCTACGGCTGTGATCAAACTCGCCCATCCATCAAACAGAGTCTGACTGGGCCGCCTGCTCTCAACTCTTAACCATCTCCTGGTGCCTCACTGACCTTCCCAAAGTTTTGAGGGACACTAGGACCAGGCCTGGATATCTCCTTGTGTGCTAAGAGCAGGGTTGTGCAAAATTCAGAACTTATGAATTGTGCTCCATTCCATTCATGAATTGAAATACGAATTGAATTGGCCACAACCCCCTGGAGGGTAAATTGGAATTTGAATTGGAATGACAGGAACAAGAATTTAATTCATGTCACTTCTAAGAAGATCTATGCAATCACACAACACAAGAATGTCATTTAATCTAGCAAAACATAAATACTTATATAATTACTATACTTTCTAGATGGTATATGTATATACTGAGGTTGTATATATAGAAGTGGGTACAGTCTACTGTAGATTTGCATGACTGTAAGAGAAAAACTGTGTATAACTTTTAGAATATTCTATAAATAAACATTTGCTTTAGGTTGGTCCTCTAAGGCCTTTTCTCTAGGGACATATTTATTGATTTTGCATATTTAACTGTTTATGTGTTTTAGCATTTTTGAAGAGTCTACAGTTGCTTTTCTTGTGAGTGTCTGTGTATTGCCAGGTGGATAGGATAGGTTACTTGTATGACTGAAATGAGTCAGATATCAAATGTATGATTTTTCTGTTACTGTTTGCTGATTAAGAGTTTATTTTGTAGCATTAAAAGCAAATGAAAGAATAGATGGCAAAATTTATTACTTTATTTCTTTTAGTTGCTCTTTGTCTTTCAGTTCAACATCAGTGCTACATCAAAAAGCAAAACCTCACAGCAAATACAACTATACTTTATTCCAACACACGACTCACTGTTCAGTATTGTAGCATTTAATTACCAAAGGATCTTTAAAGGTTTTATCACTTTGATTGCAATGTTCTGACCTAAATTTCTTCCTGCTACACTGAAGATTCTCTCATCAGGTACAGTGGAAGCTGGTATAGCAAGGTGTTTGCAGGCAAGCTGTGCTAGTTCAGGAAAGTTGGCTTGGTTTCCAAGGGGTTGGCATCCTCTGCTAAATATGGGTGACGCAGGTATACAGTGACATTCTGTAAAGCTATTAATAAAAGACTTTGGGATATTTCTTTGGTTGGGCACTGCAGTCATTATACCCAGCACTGAATTTTGGAGGAAAGCACTCAACTTTTCTTATGAGAAGATCCACCATGTTACACAAAATGACCGTTAAATTATTTATTCTGTAGGTGAGACTTCAAATGCTGCATTCTTTCATTCTAAATGACATGACATTTTTATAACAATGATACAGTACTTAACATCCATCCATCCATCCATCCATCCATTTTCTGTAATCGCTTGTCCTATTCAGGGTTGGCTAATCCGGAGGCTATGGGCCTAAGGCAAAAAACCTGCCAGGATGGGGGGCCAACCCATCACAGGGCATGCATGTTAACATGTGTATGTGTCATTCATACTGAGATATTAGGTTGTGTTGTTGAAAGCTGCACTATAATACAGTAGTGCTAGAGAGTTTGCAAACCCATTAGAATTTTCCTTATTTCTGCATAAATATGACATAAACGTGATCAGATTTTCACACAAGTCCTAAAATTAGATAAATAGAATTCAATTAAACAAATGTCTCAAGGCATTGCTCTTTTTCCTTTATTTATTGAGGAAAATGATCAAATGTTTCATATTTGCAAATAGTACGTGAACCTCTACGATAATCAGTTAGTTCGATGAGGAAATTCAAGTGAGTCTGGTGTGAGTTTGGGAGCCATTTTCTACATGAAAATATCAGAATATCCATTCCTGAACTGAAGTTCAAGGGAAAGTGGGTCATGTAGCATGACATTGAGCCTAAAGACACAAGTTCTACCAACAAATGGTTAAAGCTGAAAAAACTTCATGTTCTGGAATGTCCAAGTCAAAAAGTGAGCAGTTCATGCAAGGAAGCCCACCAATGTCCCTGAGCTGAAGCTGTTCTCTGAGGAGGAATGGGCTAAGGAGTGATCAACAGTTACCAAAGATATTTAGTTGAAGCTATTGCTGCAGAAGAGTCACAAAAGTGACTCGCAACTGGTCGTTTTGCTGGAAGTGTATATTTCATAGAAAGTCTGTTCCTTTTACCTGCTTAATACATGCCTTGATCGTTGTCGTCGGTAAACAGAACGTGAGTGTTGGTAATTCATAACATATTGGCCTGTTAATGAAACTCACATTCGGTAAAATTTGTTTGCCGTGTAACTATTTTCAATAAAATGTTTTAATATTACATTAGTACAGTATCTGTTGCAGACTAGAATGCGTTTTACGGGTGTCGCCGCCATGCGGTTAAATTGGGTACTGCCCTAACAACCGCCTCAGCGTCCTTCCCGACTAGCAAACAGAGATTGCGGGCGTGAAGAAGTAACTGGTTTACTTTTTAAAGGTACGTCTCCTTTGTCATTTAACTCTCACGAAACAGTTAACATGCCTAAATTCGAAAACGAGTACATCTGTATGAATCAATTTGCTTTCGCTTCTCTAATTTATCAATTTGAAAATCGTTACCCCGTTTTCAGCTAAGTGTGTCATCGTAGTATTGTTGTTTTGCTTATGAAAAAAAATTCAAATGTGTAATTTTAAAATGAATTGTACAGTCCCTGGAAATATAAGAACTAAAAGTATCGTTTAGAAGCTGTGAACATTAAAAGAAAAGCACATGACTCCCTGGAGAGCTCCTTACTGACAGTCTTGCAATATTGTAACAGTATTTCAGAGAATGGAGGACAGACCAAGCGTATCACACAAAGACCAAAGACCTGCTCCCCGATCGGGAGACTATGGACTCCTCCCCAGCAGACCCACGGAGCCTCAGCGACTCCAGGCGCACAGCCGCCGGCGGAGGCTGCTCCCAGCCAGGGAGCGCGCTGTCATCCAGGAGACGGTCCGCTACTCGGAGATCATCTCCACTGCGGCCAGCACGCGCTTGCAGGTCAGGGCACACATGATGTTAAAAGCAGAATATTTGTATGTGACAGGCAGCAAATGATTTTCCTGACCAATCATTAATAATAACCTTATCTCATTCCACAGCTAATACCCAGATTAGGCTCCTTTGTGCCTTATAAATTCCGTTTTGTAGATATGGCATTTAGTGTAATTATTAGTGTCTCATTAGAACTGGGAAACACTTTCTTTCCAAAGGTATTAAAACTATTATAAACAGTTAAACTGATAGCATAGTATCAGGCAAGATCAGACTGACTCTCTCCAGGTAATTTCACGTTATACCGATTTTGTTCTGTTAACATAGTTATTTTTTTCTCCTGTCAAATGACTTTGATACACAGATGCATTTAAATGATTATTTGGCTTATTATGTATTATTTCAGTGTCTCTTTATTGTGCAATATCAAGCTTCATGTTGTCTGGTGTTTAATGCATCTGGTTTTCAGTCGTTTTTACAGGGTCCAATGACAGAGCAGAGTTTATTGTGCCAAGCAGGTTACGAGGGAAACGCCCCAAAAGGTGAGAGTCTGCAGGACCCGAAGTGAACTTTTATGTTGTTCTTATGCCCCAAGTGTGCCCTGCGATGGGTTGGCGCCCCATCCTGGGTTGTTCCCTGCTTTGCGCCTGTAGCTTCCAGGATAGGCTCTGGACCTCCTGCGACCCTGAATAGAAGTTGTTACAGAAACTGGATTGATGGATGTATGGATGTTATTTCCCTTTTAGTCGATGTTGAATCCTAGTCATGATATGTTTACACATAATTCTTCTCATCTGGGCTTCACAGTAACATGCTCGTTGATGTTTTGTTGTTGCTCTGATATGAGACCCATTCACACTGATGCTGACTATCCTCTTCCTCTTAACCCTTATTACCTCATTAAACATTGGATTCATTCCTTACCCCCAAAAAACAGACCTTTGTATTTAAATTACAAATTTATGTCCCTTCCAATTTCAATCTCTTTGTTACGCCATTGTATGAATATTCATATTTAGTAAGACTTATAATTTAGTATTTATCAGTATTTCTGCTCTTAAATTGTGAGATGTTGAATAGTATTTTTCTTTCCTGCAACTTGCTAAAATACACCACACTGGGATTTTTAATTTGTTGAGGTTATTGATTAATGAATATAGTCTTAAGAAATTACATAAATCGTGATTTTTGCAAAGGTAACATGTGTGAAATATCTACACTGTGCTTCACAGTGTCTACCTTCCACACCCCAAAAGACATCCACGGCCTTCAGGAGAAGGACAGACACGGGCCATCGACAGAAGTGCTGCTGCAGACAGACTTTCCAGCCACAGGCTACATCCCCAAAGTTCAGCTGCCCTTCCTCTGTCCACCAGGCCACCTTCCTCGCAAGATCGCCATTGAAAGGTGAGCGGGCCTGAGTGAGCTTCACAAACGGTGCTAAAACTGACAGCGAAATATAGCACTGACGTTCAGTGGGAATAAACATGAAAATCTTCAAATTGATATTCACATACTTGAAATGCGTTTAAATGGAATAACGTGTAAATGTATGTGAAATTAATATTACTGATTTGGAGATTTAAAAAACAGGACAAGTAAAAAACAATAGTTTACAGAGAGAGTGTGGCAGAAGCTCTATAGCATGTAAGCGCTGTGTTTGGGTTTGTAGACTTAGACGGGAGTACCTGAGCTGTGACATCACACAGCTCCTGGCAGAACATGGCATTGACTCCAACCAGCTGATGACTGCTATTCAGAGCACTGATGATAACTCGACGGATCCCCAATGGCCACGTTTGCCGATATCAAACTACCTGCCTCTTGAAGTGAGTTTGCATCACAAAACGAAAAACACATTCTTTTAAATGATGTTGTCCATCTACCTTTAGTGATTTCCATAAGACACTCCGGATGAAATGGAGTCATGTTTATGAAATTAAAATAACTCTCTGACTCACTACATCAAAATCTGTTTGATAAGATGGCACGGGGGATGTCTCATGCGGCTGAGCGATTGTTGCCTGTGACCTGACTCTCTCACCTGTCAGTATGTGCATGTTGGCCCCAACAGGTGTTTGACAATGAAGAATTTGACTGCCGCACACCCACAGACTGGCTGCAACTGGGCTATGAGCCTGGGTCATGTGATCACAAACCAGTTCCCGGCAAAGCGCTACTTCCCAGCAATGACGGGACAGCAGAATGTAATGTACTGGGGCACTCTGGGAATGTGGGAGACTGGGGTACACAGCCGCATTCTGGTATACAGCATCATTGTGGTGATGGACGATTGTAGGACTGTTGTTTATCAGGGTGTTAATCACAAGAAATCATCAAGGTGAAGTGTTTTCAATGGACACTTAGTCATGTGATTGGTGTTACACTGTCCAGTGTTGCACTGTCCTATAAGATCCCCGGGTCTCCCTCAGAACCAGCACTACCCGAAAAATCATTTAGAAAATACACTTGGTTCAAGCAGGTTCTTGTCAACATAAAGTTGTGTTTCTTTTCTGTTTTTATTTTTATATTTAATAAAGAAGGTATTTTAGCATGTCAATTTTTTGAGTGAGAGATATGTGAGGAGTACATGGGTTTTGAAATAAACTATCGCTGCTTTAATACCTTGTGAAGTTAACTCCCAAGATGCTTTACTCTGATATGGAATTTTCCTGGTCCATAGTCGTGTAATTTGTCCATCACCCCATATAACTGAAATGTAATGAGGGTAAGAGAGAATCCAAGCTCAGTTCCTTCCTCCTCTGTACCCTGGTTCTACAGGTGACCCACTGAATTCAAAGCTGGAGTTCAGCTGGCAGCCTGTTGGGGTTCTGGACTACAACCCAGAAAAGAAGCTTTACCTAGTCCACAGGGCTGATAGTTCTGGTAGGGTGAGAAATACAGAAGGAAAACCCATCATCAATGGAGGACAGAAGGTCCAAGGTGGGTACGAGAGACGGCAGTCGTGTGTCTGCAGAAGAGCTAAAGGCTAGCAGCTGTTCCCCGGTCCACAGGTGAATGGATGCTGCACCCGCTCCAGTCCTGGGTGCCCAGGATCCAGCTCCTGTTCTGTGCAGAGGATCCGCGTATATTTGCCCAGCGGGTGCTGTCGGCCCAAAGGATGAGGGCCAGAACCGAGGCTCTGCTGCTCTATCACTTCTCCGTCGACTGCATGCCAGTGCTGGATGACACGCCAACTCTAGGCACTCAGGAGTGCGAGCACATCAAACACCGTGCCCTTTCCACTCCCGGGCTCCGGCTCAAACTGTGAGACATGCCAGGGCGTGAGCAGGGATGTGTGTGTAAATATTAGTGTGTTTATGTGTGGAAGAATGTGTGTGTGTGTATGTTTGTACTGAGGTATACAGTACTGTGCAAAAGTCTTACCCCAGCTCTTCCATGTATGCATCTAATTTCACCACCAGCTCGCTTAATTAATTGATTAAATTGATTAAATAACTCAATGAACCTTGCGACCATAGCCTCCGGGATAGGCTCCAGAACCCCCGTGACCCTGAACGGGATAAGCAGTTTCAGAAAATGAATGGATGGATGGATGAATGGATGGAGGGATGGATGGATGAAACTCAATGAGGTAATTTTAGCCAATTAGCCAAACATGGTATACTAGTGGTCAAGACAAAATATACACGGTTGTATTAGATGGTTGCTGCAATTATTGGGGTGACTTTAGGAGTTTTGAAATGAGCTAAAACATGTCGACAGATTTAATGTATAGTTTTACACGAAGGTGAAGATTATTAGAACGTCATTCTCCTTGACTGCCTAAGACTTTTGCATATTATTGTATCTGTTATTATGTATGATGAATGTTGGAGTATAACTGTATCATGGCAGTTGTACACAGCCACTGTGTCGCTGTCTTGTCCTTTCCAGGCTGGAGAAATGTGTTAGCCAGCTGGAGAAGGAGATCTATCTGGAGTACAGTCGCACCATGAACCGGATCTGCTTTGACCGGGTGGTGCAGACCAATCCAGAGGAGTTTTTCCATATCACACTTCCTCAAATGGAGCCAGAGCGTGTTCCCGAGAAGGGTCAGTTACCAATGAGGGGTTAGCGCACTCTTAACCATGGAGGAATCCTTGTGTCAGTGGCTCTAATAGGATCAAAGAGGTCCTGTATGAGGAGGTGGGAGGAGCCAATTTCTCAAAAGCTGAAGTGAGGTTGAGTTAAAGAAGCTTTTCAGCATGTTTTCTTCTTCAGCAGTGGCATCCCTGACTTCCTGAGACTATTATTTTGAAAAGTTTAGCCACATTTTGCAAGTTTTCAGTTTTTCTGTCCTCAGGATCTGCCCCCATCCCTGACTACCCCTTTAAGAAGAATCGGGCCGCCATAGCCTTCACCTCCCTGCTCACCAAGTCAGAGGTCATCTACGCGCTGTGCAACGTGCGGCGAGAATGTGACCAGGTGGCAGCCATGAATTTATTCAACATCACCTTCACCAAGGGTCTGCGACTGAAAGAGTTTGAGGTGGCCCAGTCTCAGACGCAATCACAGGTACCTCACCGCACTACCCCCTACTGGCAGGAGCACTACATCCTAGACACACATCAGTGAACTGAAATTTGATGGTATCTATATTGTTGCTTCTATACCCCTGAGAAAGGTACTTAACGCTGTTACTGTTTATTGTTCTCTATTATTTATTGTTACTGTCTATTAAAGCCTAAATGTCTTTATATTAATTGTGTCTGTTTTTCTGTGTTTTTTAATCTACTGTAAACCTGCAATTTCCTTCAGGATTAATAGAATCAATCAATCTATCTATCTATCTATCTATCTATCTATCTATCTATCTATCTATATATCTATCTATCTATCTATCTATCTATCTATAGCTATCTTAATCTGCGTTCCTTCTGTAAAGCAGTGGTCACTATCAATGTGATAGTGACCACGATGGCAGTAGTAAGGTGACAGTGACAGATAGTAACACTCCAGCATTTCCTGGATCAGGTGCAGCTGTACCTCCAAGACACCTGGGTCACAACGCTCTGCACGGGGATCCGCTCCAGCCTGCAGGACGTGGGCCCGGGCTGGTTCGACTTGTCAGAGTCACGCTGGGACGTGTACCGCCTGTCTAAAATGAGCCGCCTTATGGCCCTGGTCCGTCACGTCATGCAGGACTCGCTCCGCTTCCTGGTACAGGACTCCCTGGTGGGGCTTGCTCAGATGCTGCTGGATGCCTGTCACAGTGTGCTGCACTGCCCCGAGGACATGGTCTGGGGCTCAGATCTCATCAACAGCCCATATAAGTATGTTTTCATACATTATATGGACAAAAGTATTGGGACACCTGGCCATTCCACCTACAGGAACTTTTATGACATCCCATTCTAAACCCACAGGCATTAATATGGAGTTGGGCCCCCCTTTGCAGCTACAGTACTGTGCAAAAGTCTGGTGTGGTCAAAGGAAATGTTGAAAGCTGATTATCTGGAAAGTAAATGTATATTTGCTCAGAACAAAAACACATTTTGAAATTAAAATATATGGAAATTAAGAGTAACACAATAAAAACTATCAAGAATTTCCTCTGTTTTCTAAAAAGTTGCAGATATCTCAATGGATGGTTAGATGAACACCGCTTCAGTTCCCAAACCTCTCCTCAGGGGCACCTCAGCCATTCCATATATTCATTAACTTTCACCCCCAGCTCAATTAATTCATTCATTAAATTAGTTTAAAAGTCAATGAGATATTGATTAGCTATATGAGGTGTGTTAGTGGTCAATTGAAGAAATACATGGGTGTACTGGATGGTTGCTGGAAATACTGGGGTGACTTTAGGAGAGGTTTTGAAATAGCTAAAGCACTTTGACAGACATATAGTTTCATATAATTTCATATCATTTAAACATCATTTTCCTTGACTGTCTAAGACTTATGCACAGTATTGTACTCTTTCAGGGGCAGCGTGTGGTTCAGTGGGCTGTGCCTGTAATCAGAAGGTCACCAGTTCAAACCCAGCTTCAGTACATCTGTGGGTCCTTAAGCAAGGCCTTTTACCCCCAGCTCTCTGGGTGCCCCTACAGTATAGGCAGCAGCCCTTCGCAGACAGCTTACTCTGCAAAAAGCAAGTTGAGGGAGGCGTAAAGACAATTTCCCCATGGGAATCTATAAAGTATCAATTATTATTATTTTCCACTCCTCCCTTCCTACAGAATCCCATACAAGTGATGTCACATCTATCATGATTTTTGATTGGATAATTTTTTATCCATGTGATGTGGCATTATGAATGCTAGCAGCAAAATAGTCTATGTGAATTTATGTCTCATTTAAAATACTCTATTGCCAGACCCAAGAAGAACCCATTGTTTGTGGTGGACCTTGTCCTTGACCAAACTGGAGTCCACTACAGCAGCTCCCTGGAGGTCATTGAGATGTCCATCATGAACCTGTTTGACAAGGGTATCTTATCCACACACAATATTCCCCAGCTGGATAAGGTAGGTGTCTCACTGTTAGCAGTCATTGGTAATTTGTGCTCACATTTCTCGAAATCATAGATTCACCCTTGATGGTCAGTACTGTATACTCTAAAGAGATGTAATTATGAATATTCAGATGCCCTGGATGAAAAAGCAAATAATATTGTATCATATACAGTACTGTGTAAAAGTCATAGGCAGTCAAAAGAAATGTTTAAAGCTAATTATCTGGGCAGTAAGTGTACCCTTGCACAGAACAAAAAACACAATTTAACATTAGAACATATACAAATTAAGAGTAACACGATAAACACTAGTAAAAAT
>JAODLD010000136.1:5501133-5529844 GCA_026781065.1 Mormyrops boulengeri
TAGTTTTACACCAGCATGAAGATCATTTAAACACCACTTACTTTGGCTGCCTAAGACTTTTGCACAGTACTGTATGTGTACAAATGAAAGTTGCTAGCTGTCAGGTCTCCTTGAGAACTTCCAGCATACGGGGGTGAATCACAGCTCATTCTTAACATCATGTAATAAAAGTCTGTTATGCATCTTTGTCTCAGTTCTGGAGCCAGGGGAGAGATGAACTGTCAGCAACTTTAGTGCTACAAACATTGGACTAGATTAATTCAAACAGGCACAGGATTGTTCATGAAGTCTATCCATCCATCCATCCATCCATCCATCATCCATTGTTCCATCCATCCATCCATCCATCCATCCATCCATTGTTCCATCCATCCAGTGATCATCCACCCATCCATCATCCATTGTTCCATCCATCCATCCATCCATCCATTCTTCCATCCATCCATCTTCATACCACTTATCTTGGTTAAGGTCACGTGGTGTTTCAGTAGGACTTCCCAAAGACCACCCACAGAGAGCAATAAAGCATATCCTTTCCATGTCCTTCAGTTTGTGATGAAGAACATGTTCATCTGTGGGATGCCATTGCTGGAGTCCGTGGGATTATGGGAGCACGGGGTGAGTGAGCTTCGTGAGAAGGTCCGCCGTGCCCTGCAACAGGCTGCTTTGCCACTCAGAGCCTACGCCCGCGAGTATGAACGGCACCTGGAGCTGCACAACTTCGACATCGAGTCTCACCTCAGGTACCGTCATCACGTTAATAAGCAATTTCCAATACGCACAGACCTCTGACAGAAAGCGATTCTCACCTATAAGTCAATATTTTATTGTTTTTAATGTTTTCAAAAAAAAAAAGACTACAAAACCATGACCAATGCCACTAGGTAAGATCTATGAAGCATTTTACCTGACATACCTTAATGGAGTCACTTCTGCGGGTGAGATCTACATGTTGTGTTGTGTTATGACGCAGGTCACTTAGTCACTTGGAACGGACGCCCCAGGAGGTGAAATGTGAGGTAGATCGCCACCTGCTGGAACAGGAGCGGGTGAATAACTCGCTGCCAGCTTTGATCGTCATCGGGCCCTTCATGGTCAGTGTGGAGGCTACGCGTCAGAAGCTGCTGAGGAAGCTCCGGGCCCTGGCCAATGGTGTGCTGGACCAGCTCGCTCACAGGCTGCGCAAACAAATGGAAGATGTGAGTCTCAGTGTCATAAATATTAAGCTCTCGCTATACTGTGCTGGTGATACTGTTCACTTCATATCGGTCAAAATAAAAAAAACAAAACATCCATAAGTCACATCCCTAAATAGGGTTGGATATCTAATTGTTTGAACTCATCAAACTGTGTCACATGTATTTGCTGCAGGTAGGAGTCCACTCACGCGTACATCCCCGTGCCTGCACACTCACATGTTCATCCCCGTGCCTGCACACTCATGCATACATCCCTGTGCCTGCACACTCACATGTTCATCCCCGTGCCTGCACACTCACGCAACATCCCCGTGCCTGCACACTCACGCATACATCCCCGTGCCTGCACACTCACGCATACATCCCCGTGCCTGCACACTGACATGTTCATCCCCGTGCCTGCACACTCACGCGTATGTCACCATGCCTGCACACTCACATGTTCATCCCCGTGCCTGCACACTCACGTATACATTCCCGTGCCTGCACACTCATGCATACATCCCTGTGCCTGCACACTCACATGCTCATCCCCATGCCAGCACACTCACGCGTATGTCACCATGCCTGCACACTCACATGTGCATGTTAATAGGTAGATGTAATAAAGAGCACACATTCTTATTAGTCTATACATAGCCTTAACATTTTCTACTTCCATGATGACCTATAGATTTAACGGATAAGTAAATGAAATACTGATGATACTTTCTAAAACATTATTCAAAAACATCTATACTTGCCGCATTTGTGCTGGCTTCGTAACATTCTTCGTACATCCCTGTTTGAGTTCCACCAGTGCGGCTTTTGGGTCCTGATCTGGCTGAGAAATATGCTGCCAGATGTTGGATGCAGTTTGGGTCGCACATACTAAAGCGGTATGCAATACAGAAACATGCAAAGATCTATCACAGCTTTCTTTCAAATATCAAGCGGTGCAAGAAGGTGTAAATTCTATATAATCTATACCAAACCTGTGTTGGAAGCTAATGACTTCATGTAAGTTTGTCCTAATGTGAAATTATCTTTATTAGAATAAAGCAATAAATCTATGAATAATATGTAAGATTACAGTATACTGTATACAGGGCTCAGTAAATTTTAACTTGTGACACATTGTATAGAAGGCTGCCTGTTCAGCCTGTGGGTGAATGGCAAGTCCATGCCAGACAACAGAGTGACAGTGTAGCCAGCAGTGCCAATCTAAACGTTTGGTGTATTAAATCATTAGCCCAAATCACACTAAATGTCTCATCAAGCACCGATGGATAAAGATCTAAGCTTATCCACCTGGGGGTGGGATGGTGGGGATTTAAGCTGATGTAATTTATTTCTGCAAGGAAGTTTCTGAAATGTCATTCGAGAGATTTGTAGTACCTTTCCAATGGACACTGAAAAGCTATAATACCGATATTGGAAACAAAATATGCCGTTTGCATCACTTGTATGCCGATTTGAACAAAAGCACCTGCTAAATACATGTGAATGTAAATGAAAATGACATGCTAACAACAGTTATAACTAGACAATATATAAATGCCTTTGTACATGATTGAATTATTACACATTATAGTGTGTTTGCTTTCGCAGGCATGTGAGGAGTACAAGGCTATTAGCAAGAAGCTTTACGAGAAACCAACCAGCATTGAAGAGCTTGCAGAACTGCGGGAGTGGATTAAACAGATCCCAGATCAGCTTAAGGCTCCTAAGGTACAGCTCCTCCCACCAACTTTCACTTACTTTTCCTTCTTAAAAGTGTCACAGTTTAGGCAGTTTATTTGCATTATAAAATCTTGCATTTTGCATTTTTGGGTTACTTGTGGTAATACGACCAAGCTAAACAAAAAATTTCCAAGCACACCTTGCTGGTTATTTTTTAAGGTTGAGTTTATCAGTCGGGATATGTTTTGTAGAATCGCCATGATGTTCCTGTTCTTGTTCCTGATTGCTCTGCTGTAGGAGCTCGTATCCAAAGCCCTGACTGACTATGAGTTGCTGAGCGAGTTCTTCTACAGTGTCTCAGATGCGGATTTCAGGAGAAAGTAAGTATAGAACTTGCAGGGGTGAATGTGGAGTTTGTTGGGAGGTTCTGGGTTAGAGGGTTGGGGTGAGGATGATGAGGATGAATGCTGAAACCCTGTGTAGGTGGGACGCTGTGGCATGGCCGCAGAAGATCCTGGCCCAGATCGACGCCGTGACCATCCAGCATCAGTCAGATGAGGAACGTCTCCACAAAATTCTGCTGGCTGACCAGAACAACTTCCAAGAGTCTGTTTATTCCCTGCAGGTGAACAAGGCACTAGTCAAGCTTACTGTCAGGTTTTTGGCCCAAGGTGCTGGGGGGAGGGGGGTCAAGTGTGATCCGGTCACGAGTCATATGTCTAGCGTCATACTCCTGTATATTGTTTGTGAGTTTCCGCGGTAACCCCTAAAATCCACGGTTGCAGCTGGCCGTGACCAGATTGGCTGGCCACACGGACCTCAGCCGTGCCCATGAGGTGGCCAACGAGGTCCGCCGTGTTGCTAAGCAACTGAAGGAGGCACAGGGTGCGGCGCAGGTCTACAACAACCGAGAACGGCTCTTTGGAGTTCCTGTCACCAACGTGAGTGTGCCTCGCCTTTCCGGGCTTTACTGAGCTACAAAAGCGCCAAGGTGGTAGCCCGAAGCCACCAAACGGTAGTCTAATCTGAATGTGTCCTGAAATATCCTGTAGTCAATTACGATGAATCAAAATTTTTGCAAAGTTCCAATGTGTGCCATGTGCAAAGCAGTATAAAATACAAGAAATATAAGTATATATTGTAAGCCCCTCTTATCCTGTCTAGTACAACAGTCTGCAAAAATTGGCCAACGACTTCCAGCCATTCCGTGACCTGTGGTCCACAGCGTCTGACTGGCTGCGCTGGCACGAGAGCTGGATGCAAGACCCGCTGTCCACCATCGAACCTGAGCGGCTGGAGAGCAGCGTCAGTGAGGCCTCCAAGACCATTCAAAAGTGTATCAAGCAGCTGAAGGACGCCACAGGCGAGTGCTGCTGTATCTCCCTCTACTTCCAGGTGTTTCAGCATCAGCCCACCTCACTCTCCTAACTGAAGGCCGCCTTACTACCCCATCTCCATGTAGACTGCCAAGCCGTGGCTTTGGACATCCAAAGGAGGATCGAGGACTTCCGACCGTACATCCCCCTGATCCAGGGGCTGCGCAGCCCAGGCATGCGCAGCCGGCACTGGCAGCTGCTGTCCGAGAGCACAGGCCTGAACGTCAAGCCCAGAGCCAGCCTGACCTTCTCACGCTGCCTGGAGATGGGTCTGCAGGAGCACATGGGGGCCATAGGCCGTGCGGCCGAGGTTGCCGGCAAGGAGTTCGCCATCGAGCAGGTGGGCAGCGGGCGGGTGTCTATCTGTCTTTTTATATGGTGCATCTTTAGATGTTATATTTTATCCAAGAATCATTGTTGACATTGAAATGTGGAAACATGTAAAAGTATTAAAAGTATTAAGACTGTGCCATACAGCATAAATTAAGGGTAATTTGAAATTAAGGTCTAATTTAGGTCTAATTTATTTTACTGTGCATAATACCTTATATAGGTAACAATCCAACACAGAAATACATAAATAAATAAGAATGCATAAATACATGTAAATAAAAGATGCGAGTTTTGCACTGGTGCTAAAATTGGGTTCTGTATTACGAAGGAGAGATATATGCTATAGACAGAAAGCTATAATTAAACCACTAATGCTTTGCAGGCTCTGGATAAGATGGAGCTGCAGTGGTCAAGCGTGACCTTTGAGGTTCTGCCCTACAAAGAAACGGGTACCTACATTCTTAAGAGCCTGGATGAGGTCTTCCAGCTGCTGGACGACCACATCGTTATGACCCAGAGCATGTCATTCTCACCCTACAAGAAGGCCTTCGAAGGACGCATCCATACGTGGGAGAGTAAACTAAGGATCATGCAGGTACAGAGTCGCATACCCACCTGAGAAAAGTGTGCTGAGCAATCAACTTAGGAATTTTTATGTTTAGGAATGTTTGTCTCAGAACCCATTGTTTTGCAATTACATCCTCATTGTTTGTAATATGTTCCTTACTTTAAATTAGGCTGGTCAAATAGGCATTCAGCTACACAAACAATCAAACATTCACCCACGTGCAATATTTGTGTTGATTATTATATTATGTCATTTTCAAACGGTGCATCTTTGTCTCCCCCTGGTGGTAGGATGTGCTGGAGGAGTGGCTCACCTGCCAGCGTTCCTGGCTGTACCTCGAGCCCATCTTCAGCTCTGAGGACATTAATCGGCAGCTTCCCCTGAAAGCAAAGCAGTACCAGACCATGGAGCGCACCTGGAGGAAGGTGATGAAGAGTGCAAACGACAACAGGCAGGTGAGTAGCTGTGGATCACCAGGTTGAGACGCATGTGAGGATTTAATTAAAGGGACTACATTTGGAGTTTTATCCATTTATCTGACACATTTATCTGAAGTGATTTACAGTAGTGGGAGGGGTTGCAACTCATGTATGCTCTCTGGGATTTAAACCTATGAGCTTTTGGTTGTTAGTGCAACTACAACTTGTTGAGCTACGTGGACTTCTTACTGTTTACTTTTGACTGTTTCTACAGCTTCTACAATTTTCCTTTAAAATGCTGTGTGGTAAATGCCCGATCCCCATGAAGATAATGTATTTAATGTAATGTAATTTTGCTCCATGTCACTCAGGTGATTGAGCTCTGCCCCGATGCCCGCCTGTTGGCCAGCCTGAGGGACTGTAACAAGCTGCTGGAGATGGTGCAGAAAGGTCTGAGCGACTACCTGGAGGCCAAGAGAGGAGCCTTTCCCAGGTGGGGTAGATTTTGGTGAAAGGGGGGTGATTTCTGTGGACTTGTAATGGTACATTGTGGACTGTAATGATACATTCTACTCAGGATTTAGGGCTCATTGTTTGATACATTAATAATATATTCAACAAAATAAAACTGAAAACAAACTAAGATCTCGCAGTTCTTATTTATTCCTTTTTAGGCACATGCATTCACAAAAAAAGCCATTTTCTAACCATTTCTTTTTTACTTGCAGTTACTTCCCTATTCTGCAGACTCCAGTACAAAAAAGCAAAAATAAAATCTCAAAGCAAAACTCAGAATATGCCTATTGTACCCTCTTACATCAACATTAATAAATGATTTTGTGCCACAGTACATTGTTACACCCCTACTGTGGACCACATCATACTATATACTGTAACTCTACTGATATAGCTGAGAATAAGTGGCTACAGCCTTTATATTGTTGAAGTGCAAAATCCTGGATTTGTGATGTGTGAGCTACTGAATTTCCTCTTTGACACTGGCTTAGATTCTACTTCCTCTCGGATGACGAACTCCTGGAAATCCTGTCCCACACTAAGGATCCTCTGGCAGTGCAGCCGCATCTCCGCAAGTGCTTTGAGAACATTGCTCGCGTGAGTGCCCCCGCCCATCATCAACACAGATATGAAAGGACAGGACGGGACAGGAGAGGTTAGGGTAAGGTAAGGTAGGGTAGGATAGGATAGGACAGGATAGGATAGGATAGGATAGCATAGGATAGGACAGAACTTTATTGATCGCTGTGAGTGAAAATTTCTTGGTCCAGTAGAGAGGGATAAACACAACAAATTACAATGTATGTTAAAGAAGACAATAAATATGTATGGAAAATGTAATGTAATAAAGTTAACCTTAATTTAAAAAGAAAACAATGTATCGCTATGGTACAAACAGTGCCTGACTGTTGCACAAAGGACAGTCTGCAAATGGCATATACAGTATAGATTAAATGTCTATTTAGAATACCTTTTAGAGGAGGCAGTGTTGTAATTTTAAAGTATAATGTTTCACATAATATCTCATTGGAGTATATTTAGAATAGTAGTTACATAACTTAAAGTTTGTTGCTTGCTCATTCGTTGAATAAAGTTCCTGAAATATCTCATGATATGTTATCATGAAAGTTGGCTGAATATACCTCAAAGCTGTTTGAGGAATTAAAAACGCTGTTCCCCCAAAATATCAGTTGCTAGAAAACACATTGGTTGAGGGCTGTATCACACCCCTTGGATTCTGTGGTGTCTCTGAAGCATCTGAACTCTTGCCCAATAGCTTCAGTTCCAGCCCGACTTGCAGATCACACACATGTACTCAGCAGAGGAGGAGGAGGTCAGGCTGTTCGTTCCTGTGTGGCCCTCTGCGAATGTGGAGGACTGGCTGCGTGAGGTGGAGAGAGCCATGAAGGCCACACTGAGGGATAACATTGAGCGTTCCCTGCAGGATTACCCAGAGGTCCGCTTCCTGGGTGTTGACATACCATCATCCACAGTGTTTTGTAATCACATGACCTGCAGTGATTATCAGATTCTTTAAAATGTTTTTTACTGCAAGAATTTTAAATACATTTTTTGCAGGAATTTTTAAATGTTGATAAATTCTGCAAATGCCAAACGTGATGTGTAATGAGTTTATGAAATCTAAATGTTATCAGCTAATTCTACCAGTTATGGCTCGACCCACTGAGTCTGTCTCAGGGTATTGTGGGTAGAGCCCTATGACCATGGCAGTGCAGTGCTCAAACTGTGTCTGACCTGTCTGTCTCATTCCCTCCATCAGAAAACACGCACAGAGTGGGTATTGAACTGGCCTGGGCAGGTGGTCATTGCTGGATGCCAGACCTTCTGGACCACAGAAGTGTCCAGAGCCCTGGAGCTGGGTGACCTGGCCAGTCGGCTGTACCCCCAGCTGCAGATGCAGGTTGGTACCTGCACATTGCTCTAATTGTAACAAGAGGATGTTGAAAGACAGGAAACAAACTTAAGGTAGGTATGGTCATGGGAGTCTTACTTACAGAAAAATGTTCTGAAGGCAGAAGGAAAAATGGTTCAGTGAGATAACCAATCAGATTGTAGAGGAGGTGGGTCCAAGCAACTAGAGGAGGAGGGACCAAGACATCTGATTGGTTGATCCCACCTCCTCTAGTTTGAGTAAGTGTGCTACCTTAACCTGAATGAGGAATAGTGAGTTCGACATCTGGGCAATAAAGTCTGTAACCCTATTTTGCTGGGCCCGTTTTCAGTTGGGAGACCTTGTGATGCTGGTGAGAGGCCAGCTATCGAAGATGCAGCGATCGGTGCTATCTGCTCTCATAGTCACTGAGGTCCATGCCAAGGACGTTGTGGCGAAGCTTGTCCACGAAGAGATTTCTAGTGTCAAAGACTTTGAGTGGATCAGTCAGCTCAGGTCAGGATCCCACCAGACCCAATACAAACCAACTGCTCAGGAATTCTGCCTCAGGACTCAGAATCTCTACTTGATCTGTAGGGCTTTATGCATAAAACCAAATGCAGGTTTGTCAGTGTGATGCCTGCTGTTTTTGCAGGTACTACTGGGCCCGAGATGACCTGTATATCCAAGCGGTGAATGCAGAATTCCTCTATGGCTATGAGTACCTTGGCAACACTGGCCGCCTGGTCATCACCCCCCTGACGGACAGGTTACTACTCACAGACAGGCCAAATATCACTCGCCAAACCCCATTCTGTACCTTCACTTTTTGATTCTCTCTTCTCAGATGTTACCTGACCCTGACCGGAGCGCTACACCTGAAATTTGGAGGCGCACCATCTGGGCCTGCTGGGACAGGGAAGACTGAGACAACCAAAGACTTAGGGAAAGCACTTGCCATCCAGACCATGGTCTTCAACTGCTCAGACCAGCTGGACTTCATGGCTGTGGGAAAGTTCCTTAAGGGCTTGGCCAGGTCAGACTAGACAACTTTGTATTGAATACTGCAAAACATTTGAATAAAATCATTTTATTATTTTATCACATTGCTGCAGCCGTGAGATATGACATCAATTGAACAGCTAACACAATATACGGCACATACATCCATCCATCCATCCATCCATCTATCTTCTAATCACTTATCCTGGGGAGGGTTGTAGGGGGCCTGGAGCCTGGACCCTATCTCAGGCAGCACAGGACACAAGCCTTGGGTATACCTATACACAGAAACATATGCATAGGTAATTTAGAGGTAGGTATACAACAACCATAAAAAATATTTCAACCCTGGATGGGTTAGACACCAATGAGTCAAAACATTATGATCAACCCCATGTGACGCAAATAGCATTTACTACCTGTAGTTGACTTGTTGAATGCTGAAGAAATGGGCAGGGATAAAGATCTGAATGACTCTGATATGGGCTAAATCGTTATGGCCTGATGATTGGGTCAGAGCATCTCTGAAGGCTAGTGGAGTGCTTACAGTCAGCCAAGGTGAGTACCTACTGAGAGTGGTCAAAGGAGAGAAAAACCACAATCCACTGGCAGGATCCACACGATGCAACAGAAAATGGGATTCATAATGTTTTGGCTCATTGGAGTATATGACCTAGCATTTAGTAATAGTCTGAAGCTATCGGCGTGAGCTCCATCTAGGCTCTCTTTGTTTGCTGTGACCGTCCCTCCCCTGGTTTCCTCCACAGCTCAGGGGCCTGGGCCTGTTTCGATGAGTTTAATCGCATTGACGTGGAAGTTTTATCTGTGGTGGCACAACAGATCACCACCATCCAGAAGGCCCAGATGCAGGGGGTAAGCAGAGCACAATCGCACACTCAGGCACACATGGGCGGCTAACACTGTCATATGCCAGATTACACAATATTCCATTGCAGCAGCAGTTGTGGCTGCTGCAAATTTCATAGAGAGTTTTCTCTCTGACTTGGCATAATGATGTGATGAATGTGAACATCTATCATGTGTTTGGTTGTATATATATCTGTTGTCTGTGGGTTTTGGTGTGTCTCTGTGTTGATATGTCTGTGTATGAGCAGGTACAGCGATTCGTGTTTGAAGGTGTGGACATCCCGCTGGTACCCTCCTGTGCTGTCTTCATCACCATGAACCCTGGTTATGCTGGTCGGACTGAGCTTCCAGACAACCTCAAGGTCACTTATGGGCTCTAGGAAACAGTCAAAACTTAAAGGCCCACAGTTCCCATTTAGGTGGATTAGTGACTGAACCAAACAGATTCTACAAACTTTTACTAGCAGGATGAAGGAAGAGTTGCATTCCCAATAGCTGAATTTTATAATGGTGTAGATTGTATTTTCTGGAAGTGTGTGATATAATTTGGCTAAATAAGCTATAAATAGTTTGTTGTTCTGTTCTGTCCAGGCATTGTTTCGCCCTGTGGCCATGATGGTGCCTGACTATGCCATGATTGCCGAAATCTCTCTCTACTCCTTTGGATTCAGTGATGCCAAAGTCCTTTCTAAGAAAATCACAGCCACCTTCAAGCTGTCCTCAGAGCAGCTCAGCTCTCAGGTCTGGAAAAGTCGGGAAGAGTCTGGAAAGTAGCTGGATGCTCCGCTTGCCTATGTCAGGAGTGGTCAATCCTATCCACGCAGGGCCGGTGTGTGTGCAGGTTTTTGGGGTAGCCTTTAGGTCAGCTGTTCAAAGCCAGGTGTGAGGACTCTTCAGCCAATCAGTCCTCTAATTAGTAATCTAATTAGGCAGTTGCAGCAAAAACCCGCACACACTGTGGCCCTTTCTGGATAAGATTGGCCCCCCCTGGCCTATGTGGTTATGTATCATTACATTGTGTGGATGCTGTGTGTGTCTCTGTATGTGTCTGACATGTTTCTGATTTTTTTTGTTGTTTGTTTGCATGTTTTATGCTGCTTTTTCGGTAAACTTTTGCTTGTTTGTATATTTGTTGATTTGTAAAAAATTTCCATGTGTTGATTATAGTATACTTGGGGGCTTTGCTTCTTTTCTTTACCTGTAGGACCACTATGATTTTGGCATGAGAGCGGTGAAGACTGTGATCTCTGCTGCTGGGAACCTGAAGAGAGAGAAACCAAGCATGAATGAGGTGTAGAGTAATTCTGATTAGTGTATATAAATGAGGTGTCACAGTATAGAGTAACTCTGATTAGTGTACATGAATGAAGTGTCACAGTGTAGAGTAACTCTGATTACAGTACATGAATGAGGTGTCACAGTGTAGAGTAACTCTGATTGCAGTACATGAATGAAGTGTCACAGTATAGAGTAACTCTGATTACAGTACATGAATGAGGTGTTACAGTGTAGAGTAACTCTGATTAGTGTACATGAATGAGGTGTCACAGTGTACAGTAACTCTGATTAGTGTACATGAATGAAGTGTCACAGTGTAGAATAAGTCTGATTAGTCTACATGAATGAGATGTCAGGATGTAGAGTAATTCTGATTAGAGTACGTTCATGAGGTGTCACTGTGCAGAGTAACCTGCTAATTTAACCTATACAGATAAATCTTTAGTTATCATGAACTTTGTTCCTGCCCAGTGTTTTTACATCTTGACACCCACCCCCATGTATCTCCCAGGAGCTCATCTGTCTCCGGGCAATAAGAGATGTCAACGTCCCTAAGTTCTTGCAGGATGACCTCAAACTATTCAATGGCATCGTGTCTGACCTGTTCCCCAAGATCCATGATGAGCCCATTGACTATGGGGCGCTGGAAGATTCCATCCGCAGTGTCTGTGTGAAAATGTGTCTGAAGGATGTTGACAGTGAGTAAACATGAGTGATAAATGCTCGATCTTTAGGTGCCCTGGGGTTCCACTGGGTGCTGACTTGTGTTCTCTTCTTCTCTAGGTTACATTACTAAGTGCATCCAGTTGTATGAGACCACAGTGGTCCGGCATGGCCTGATGCTTGTGGGACCAACTGGGTCAGGCAAAACCAAGGTTAACTGTATACAACTAAGTTCTTTATCATCATCATTAGTTTAGACCAGTGTTTCCCAACCCGGTCCTTGGGGACCCCAAGACAGTCCATATATTTACTCTCTCTCAACTCCCACCCAGTCAAGGACACTGAATAGATGGTATGGGTGTGCTGGAGAGAGCAAAAATGTGGATTGTCTGGGGCTCCCCAAGGACTGGGCTGGGAAACATTGCTTAGACACCTAGCTAAATGGATACTGTACTGATGCGCATGTGTGTGTCCATGTGCCAGTGTTATGAGATCCTGGGAGCGGCAATCACAGCCCTCCGGGGCCAGCCTTCAGTGAGCGGGGGTGTCTATGAGGTAGTGCAGATCTATGTCCTGAACCCCAAGTCCATCACCATGGGGCAGCTTTACGGCGAGTTCGACCTGCTGACCCATGAGTGGTGAGGAGCCATAGAATCCTAAGACAAATGGTGTTACACACCTGTATGGGCAGTTACAGTATACTCTCAGTAATGCAACATATGCAAACACTTGTATGGTAGGCAGCACTGCATCTTGGGATATGTCCTTTTTCACGCATGCAGCATTCGCCTTAATCCTGTGCTACTTCCCCCTTGCAGGACAGATGGCATCCTTTCCTCGCTGATTCGTGCCGGCGCTGCCTCAACAGATCAGGAGAAGAAATGGTACATGTTTGATGGGCCAGTGGATGCCGTGTGGATTGAGAATATGAACACAGTCCTGGATGACAACAAAAAGCTGTGCTTGAGCTCTGGAGAGATCATCAAACTAACTGATGTGAGAAGAAAATAAAAATGTAGCCTATCTTGACTTGCAAATATACATGCACTAAATGCTGTTCTTCATAAATGCTTCTTGACTTCCTGGTTGCCAGGTGATGACGATCATGTTCGAGGTGCAGGATCTGGCGGTAGCGTCTCCCGCAACAGTGTCCCGCTGCGGGATGGTCTACCTGGAGCCTAGCATTCTGGGTCTGCCCCCTTTCACGGAGTGTTGGCTGCGTACCATCCCAGACCCGATACATCCCTATTCCCAGCAACTCGCCTCTCTCTTCACCAGGTTCTTGCAGGTACAAGTTTTTGGTGGATGACACCAGGGCTCGACCTAGCTAACCTATTTAAGTACGAGGACAGTGTGTGCCAATGTGCCTTTAGCTAAGTTACTTGACCTATATTACTTTAAAAAACCAGCTATATACATAGGTTATACAAGCATGTGTAAACCGTGTAGCACAGTCTATAAATGGGCATTTAGTATATAAGACAAAAGACAGACGGCTAATGTAGTGTCTGTAAACAGGACTCCATCATGTTTGTACGCCAGACTGTGAAAGAGGTCGTTTCATCTGTGGACTGCAACCTCACTTGCAGTCTACTGAAACTCCTGGACTGCTTCTTCAAACCCTTCATGCCTCATGAGGTGAGTTTCGGTCAGCAGGCCGCCGGTAGCGCACATACAACACCGCTGCCAGAGTGCATGTACTGTTGGACACGCTAAGCCCAGGACATTGGCAAGTGCGTGACACATTTCTGCTAGGACACACACAGCTCATTGTGTGTGCGTGTGTGTGTGTGTTTGTGTGTGTGTGTGTGTGTGTGGGTGGGTGGGTTTGCATAGATCACAATTAGGGACCAAAATGTCCCCAGAGTGTGGTTAAACCTGAAACTTCCTGACAGCTCCCCATTTGAATAACCTCAATGCTCAAAGACTTCTATTCCATTTGGTTACTTATGGTTAAGGGTTGGGCTGAGTGTCGGTTAAGGGTGTTGTGATTAATATTAGGGTTTTTCCCATAGAAATGAATGGAGAGACCCCACAAAGATATAATTACAAACCTGTGTCTGCGTGTCTTTTGTAGGGGCAGGGGCCAGTCCCTCAGGATAAGCTGGCACGCCTCGGGGAGCTCATTGAACCCTGGTTCATCTTTTCTTTGGTGTGGAGTGTGGGGGCCA
Organism: Mormyrops boulengeri; assembly: GCA_026781065.1. NCBI lineage: Eukaryota > Metazoa > Chordata > Actinopteri > Osteoglossiformes > Mormyridae > Mormyrops > Mormyrops boulengeri. The sequence goes on from JAODLD010000136.1 coordinate 5,515,079, forward strand.
CGGGCGATGCCTTCAGCCGGCAGCGATTCAGCTCTTGGCTGCGGGGCAAAATGGTGGAGGAGAAGGTGGCTGTGGCTGTCCATCCGTCAGTCAGTCAGGCCTTACCTGAAGTGTGGAGGAATGTCAGGATCCCCCAGAAGCCCTGACTCTGTGCTCTGTACTACAGGTACACCTGTGCTTCCCAGAAGAGGGCCTGGTGTATGACTATCGGCTGGATGATGCCGGAATCAGCAGCCTGGGAGAGGATGACAAGGAGAAAGAGAGAAAGGTAAGTAGGGTAGTATCCAGCTAGAGCTTTTAACTTCTGGCTGGCTAAACTATAAATATGCCCCTGAACCACAGTTCTGTATTAAAAAATAACCCAAACTATGTACATTTCCATCAGTAAAACAATAATTGGGTTTTTAGGATGCCTGGCATTGTTGTGTACACAGGTGTGTTGGGTTAGTTGGATGCTGTCTGCCCAGAATGTGATCATCGAACCGCATACCAGCTACTCTGACATCATTGTCCCCACCCCCGACACAGTACGCATGTCCTTCCTGGTTGACATGTTGCTGTCCAATGGAAAACCGGTACATCCACTTGTATCTAACATATATTATTTTACATGTTTAACTTGACTGTTTCGGATGTTTAACAAATATAATATGCAGTGTAGTTTTGCTCAATTGAGACTCCTGCTTGTGCTGTAGGTTTACTGCTAATATGCGTCATGTGTTTAGTATGCACTGGACTGTGCATTTCCTGTGCGCACTGTACAGTGTAGCTGCTGAGAGATCTGCGTGTGCTCTGTGCTGCAGGTGCTGTGTATTGGGCCCACTGGCACGGGGAAGACCCTCACCATCTCAGACAAGCTGCTGAAACACATGCCTGATGAGTACATCTCCCACTTCCTCACCTTCTCAGCCCGCACCACTGCCAGCCAGACTCAGGATTACATTGATACCAAGCTGCAAAAGAGGTACATCTGTTTCTGTACACTCTGCATGTATCGATCTGTTCCAGGGGTGCCAGGTTTCTATCGATGCAACACTAACACCATTTTCATCCTTAGACAGGGACAGGCATCATTACCAATCTTGGCCTGCATGACACACAGCCCCTCCCATCCGGGCCCCCTCATGAGTCTGGGTCCGGGACAATTTCTCCAGTTCTGCTGCTAGGATGGCAGATCTGACAAAGAACAATTTATAGATAAGAGCCTGTACTGACCATTTTAACAGCCCTCATCAAGGAAACATGCCACTGGTTCAGGCCAACTCTACTCACACTGTAACCACAGGCAATTATTTATGGGTAGTAGTGTTTGCAAAAGTATTTTTGCAGAGAAAAATGCATCTGCACAGAGTAATTAGGAGATGTTTGTGTACATTAATGCAGGCTGTATTAATGTTTAGCTGCCCTGCTCTTAGCTGTTGACCATGACAGATAAGTCATGTCTGGGAGTTTGGTGAGGTGTTGGCTTTGCCTCCCCCTGCCAGGCGTAAGGGGGTCTTTGGAGCCCCTCTTGGGAAATACCTTATCTTCTTCATTGATGACCTGAACATGCCCATGCCGGAGACGTATGGAGCCCAGCCGCCCATTGAACTTCTCCGCCAGTGGATGGACCATGGGGGCTGGTATGACAGAAAACAGATTGGTTAGTGTCATTCCTATGAAAATGGATACATGGTTAAAGGTAGCAGAGCAGTCTTAAGACAGAAGAGGGTGTTTCAGCAGGAATTCTATGTGAAAAGCAAGACCTGGCATTTTTAAAGGTGTTTGTGTGTTAATGTGTGAGGGCAACATTTTCACCTTTCGCTGATGGGTCTGGAACGTAACTTCCACGATAGGTGGAAAACCAACTGAGCCCATTGGAGCTGCTGAATTGCTTGAAAAAGTAACTGGAAGGACTCTTTCCAAATATATGCGTCAGTCTGCGTATTCTGTTGACAATTCCTGCCACTGCCGCCTCTGCAGAGCGCTCAGTCAGCAAGCTGAAGCCGGTGAAAATTTTTCTAAGATCCACTATGTCACAACCGCGACTAGTAGATTTGGTAAGACTCAGTATTGAGTCTGATCTAGCAAAACAGATTAATTTTGATTATGTAATTCAGTTTCGCCAGGAAAAAGGCCAAGACAACAGACAATAAATGCTATTATAAACATCTTTGACTATTATAAATATATTGCTTTATTATTTATACCTATACATACTTATCTAAATGTATCAATGTAATCTACAATTGTTAGAAATAAATAATAATATACACACATACATGTGTGTAGAATTTTGTATAAGGGCCCACACACCTTCTTTGTACCGGGGCCCGGATTTTCTTTCGGCGGCTCTGATCCTAGGCTTGACAGTGACTGTCCTTACCACTTTGCTTCAGCTTTTCATAATTTATTTCTTTTATTCCTTATTTTTAACAACATTTTATCCATTCTACTTCTCTCTCACTCCTGCATGTGTTGTCAGGCATACAAAATTTGGTCATAAAATCATGCATTGGTCGGAAAATGAATTTTTCATTAGCGTTGTATTTGCAAATGGCCGCTAACCAAGATACTTGTTAAATAAGGAGAGGTTCTATAATGAAAAACTTCAACAGTTCATAAGTTTAATTAGGTTCAAATATAGTATAAATTAAGAGTAAAAGTCCATACTCTTTAAATAAATTAACCCAGACACCTTCAAATCACCACGCATCATGTACCTTGTATCTTTTATGATTCATGCGAGAGATAATCTTCAAAATCATATTTGTCAGCATGATGAGGTACAAGAGAGTTTGGCAAAACAAAATAATATTCTGACTACTTTGACAATCAGGTTCATTCAAGAAATTGGTGGACATCAACTTTGCTTGTGCTATGTGTCCACCTGGAGGTGGCCGCAACCCCATCACCCCTCGCTTCACACGTCACTTCAGCTTCCTCTCCTTCACTGAGATGGAGGATGCCAGCAAGAGGAAAATTTTCTCCACCATCCTGGGAAGCTGGATGGGTGAGCTTAGTGGCACTTTATGTGCGTGATTGTGGTGGTTTGGGGAGAGTTATGGCCCCCTTAACGTTACTGTGTAACTCGCCCTGGTACCCTGCTGCTTTATGTTTGATTCCCCGCTATGGTATGTCATTACTATCTTCGGGGTGCCACAGTGTCTCTTTGGGTAGCCTGGGTTGGGGATTCAAATGAAGTTAAGCTTTATTGTCATTTGTACAAATACTTTTGCATTAGCTTTTGCATATCCCATCTTGTGCTGGGTTGCAGGGTTAGCCATCTTTCCAGTACCTTTAGAGCAGTGTTTCCCAACCCAGTCCTCAGGGACCCCCAGACAGTCCATGTTTTTGCTCCCTCCTAGCTCCCAGTTAGATAATCCACATTTTTGCAGATGTGGAGTGTTGGGGGGGGAGTCCCTGAGGACCAGGGTGGGAGACACTGCTCTAGAGCATTTTTCAGGCGATTAAGGATCTTGCTCAAGGGCCCAAAAGGGATGTGACTACTCTGCTGAGCATGAGATTTGATCCAGCGATCTTCCAGGCATAGGCACAGGGCCTATCCCCCTGAGTCCACCCAGGCTAAGTTTAACCATTTGGAAGAAGGTTGGTTTGCTGTTTTACTTACTGTGGAATAATATCATATGATACTACAGAGCCAGTCAAGGAGATACAGCCACTGAATGGGCCACTGGTGGATGCTACAATTCAGGTGTACACCACCATCATATCCCAGCTGCTACCCACGCCTGCCAAGTCCCACTATACCTTCAACCTCCGTGACCTGTCCAAGGTCTTCCAAGGAATTCTCATGGCAGAAGCTAGCAAGATCACAGTCAGTTCCCTTGTGTTGTTATTTTTGGTTGTATAAATCATTTTTGTTGTAACTGAACGTGACTGGATCTTGGTTATTACCCATTCTGATGGGAAGCCAGAGGTCCATATTTATTTGAAGGATGTCAGATTTCCATGTTTTTGTGCATTTACCCCAGGATGTTTTGCTGTAGTCTATTTTTTTCCTTTTAATGAACAGGATAAAGTGCCCCTTCTACAGCTGTGGTACCATGAGAGCTGCCGAGTCTTCCAGGACCGGCTGGTGTGTGCAGAGGACCACCGCTGTTTTGACGAGCTGCTACAGGCTCAGATCAGAGAGTTTGGCTGCCATTTTGAAGAGGTGGTACCACACCAGCCAGTCCTCTTTGGCGACTTCATGGTCCCTAGCACCGAAAACAAGGTGTACCAGCTTATCGATGACAAGGACAGAGTGAGATGCGATACATGTTGTGTTCCTCTTGGTCTTTCCACTGCTTGTATCACCACAGCACAATTTAACCACTACATTTTCAAAATAGTTGGTTCTGTCCACTTGAATTCACAAGACTTTTCTGCCAATTTTCTCCTGCAGCTGGTTCATGTCATAGAAGAGTACATGGAACAATATAATCAAATCAGCACCACTAAGATGAAGCTGGTACTCTTCATGGATGCCATCGAACATGTGTGTCGCATCAGCCGTGTTCTGCGACAGCCCCTTGGCAATGCCTTGCTGCTTGGCGTGGGGGGAAGTGGCAGGCAGTCTCTCACCAAGTTGGCGTCCCACATGTGAGAAATTCTCACACTCATCGTTTTGTTGACTCAAGATGGTCAAGGCAACCATAGATAAGCCAAAGATAAGGGACATTTTGTTTCACAGTTCCTAACCATGAGGGTTGCATATATGTATGAGTCGAATATCTTTGTACAAACTACTTTCAGTCACCAAGATGGCCACCCACCTATATGAAAGGAAATTACTTTTATTTGCTGGATTCTTCCTCAGGTCTGAGTATGAGTGCTTCCAGATTGAGTTATCCAAAAACTATGGCCACATTGAGTGGAGAGAAGACATCAAGACCATTATGCTGAAAGCTGGTCTACAGAATGTAAAGATCACCTTTTTGTTTGCAGACACACAGGTACGACACAGCTTCAAATACAAATATGTTGGTTGCTCAGTCTATACAATTTCCTTTTTAAAAAAACTCACAACTGAAACTTACACATACTCTTACAACATATACCCTGTGTCTCTTCATATCTCAGATCAAGAATGAGTCCTTTCTGGAGGATGTAAACAACATCCTGAACTCAGGTGACGTACCAAATTTATATTCACTGGATGAGCAGGAACGCATCCTAACTGCTATGAAGCCTGTTGTGCAGGACTTGGGTCTACAGCCCTCAAAAGCCAACCTCATGGCCACCTATGTCAAGTCGGTTCGTGCTAACATCCACATGGTGCTCTGCATGAGGTGAATGCTCCAACCTAGCGCTTTAATGAACCTGTGCAATAGCACAGCGTCAATGACTTATGTGACCTCTAGGCTCACATTTTGCAGCCCTATCGGGGAGGTCTTCCGGGCACGGCTCAGGCAGTTCCCCTCCCTTGTCACCTGCTGCACCATCGATTGGTTTGACGCCTGGCCAGAGGAAGCACTCCAGTCAGTCGCTGCCTCTTTCCTTAATGAGCTGCCAGAACTGGAGGTTGGACCAGATGCAATTAGGGGGCTGGTAAGTATTTGGTATTCTTGATGGGGAGACCCAGGTCTTCTTTCTGTACTGCACATTAAACTCTGCACCATGGCTACTACAGTCTATCCCCACACTGCACCATTGCTACTGCAGTCTATCTCCACACTGCATCGTAGATACTACAGCCTATCCCCACATTGCACCATTGCAACTGCAGCCGATCCCCACTCTGTACTATTGATACTACAGCCTATCCCCATACTGCACCGTGGCTACTACAGCCTATCCCCACACTGCACCACGGATGCTACAGCCTATCCGCACACTGCACTGTGGGTACTACAGCCTATCCCCTCACTGCACCATTGCTACTACAGCCTATCCCCACATTGCACCGTGAGAACTACAGCCTATCCCCACACTGCACCGTTACTACAACAAATCCACACACTGCACCGTGGCCACTACAGCCAATCCTCACACTGCACCCAAACTCTAGACCTCTCTTCTCTCTTACATCCATCAACTGGACTCTATAACAATTTAAAACTGTTGTTAAATCTCATCTTAGCCTGGCTTATTCACTCCATTCACTTGAAAGTACATGGGGAAAAGCAATGATACTGAAGCACTAATAAAGGAAAAATGAGAAAGGCGAAATCCAACATTTTTTGGGGAAAAAAGATCTGTAGAGAAAATTATGATGCCATAATGTGGGGAAAAAAATAACTGTCAATTTTATTTTCTTTGACCGACTATTGTCCTTCAGAGCCAAATGTGTGTAGAGATCCACCAGACAGTAGCCAGAAAGTGTGAGCAGTACTTAGCAGAGCTGTCGCGACACAACTATGTCACACCCAAGAGCTACCTGGAGCTTCTCGGCATCTTCTCCACACTCTTTGGGTGCAAAAAGCATGACCTGCACAGTGCCCAGCAGCGTATGAAGACTGGCCTCGACAAGGTGTGAGGAAGAAGACGATGGCAGCTGATAACATACCTACAATACTGCGCGCCTTTTTGACTAATGTCTTTGTTGGCATACCCTTAGCTACTGCAGACAGCAGAAGATGTAAGCAAGATGCAAGAGGAGCTGGAGACAATGAGGCCTCTGTTGGAGGAGGCAGCTCGAGACACTGTGGTTACCATGGAAAAGATCAAGGTAGGAGAACTACGATTATTTACATGCTTAATTTGATTGGCTTTGTAGCAGTTACCCCAGTCCATGTCTATATGTGACATGTGTCTTTGGTGTGTGTGCATGTTTCTCATGTGTAGGAGGACACGGTTGTTGCAGAGGAGACACGGGTGGCAGTTCAGGAAGAGGAAGCCAAAGCATCTGAGAAGGCCCGCAAAGCACAGGCTATCGCTGACGATGCACAGAAGGACCTTGATGAGGCCCTGCCCGCTCTCGATGCTGCCCTCACCAGCCTAAATTCTCTCAACAAGAATGATGTCACTGAGGTAGCTCTGCTTAAAAGCCCATATGAACCATCCTAGCACTATAGCATGATATTATGGAGGTTAATGCTTGAGATCATGTTCCATAGGTCCGAGTGATGCAGAGACCACCCCAGGGCGTAAAGCTGGTGATTGAGGCTGTCTGCATCATGAAGGGCATCAAACCTAAGAAGGTGCAAGGTGAGAAGCCAGGAACGAAGGTGGACGACTACTGGGAGCCGGGCAAAGGACTGCTTCAGGACCCAGGGAAGTTCCTGGAGGGCTTGTTCAAGTTTGATAAGGTAAGGCAGAGCCTATGCACAGGCCCAGGCCATCCAGGTTCTTGAGTATGACCAGCAGTTTCGTGTTTGGTGCCATCATATTACAGCTGTACAACGTCGGATTACACTCTTACTAATAGGTTGACTATGTTGAGTGATACCACCAGCATAGGATTGCTGTATGGGTCCAGTCCTTGTTGTTCTTACACTTCTGAGTATGTAGTTATCTTTAACACAAGATGATGTCTATAGATATTTATTCTGTAAAGTTCTGTCCTATGGGTGCAATGGCTTGTATTCCTCTATTAGGACAACATTCCTGACTCTGTGATCAAATTGATTCAACCCTACATTGATAATGAAGAGTTCCAGCCCGCCTCTTTCGCCAAGGTGTCCAAGGCCTGCATCTCCATCTGCCAGTGGGTGCGCGCCATGCACATGTACCACTTCATCGCCAAAGGTGTGGAGCCCAAGCGGGTAGGTCTGGCACACATGTTTATGACCCGGCAAACACTAAAGGGGCAGAGGTGGGAGCTAGTGACATTCTGGAGTGCCTGGGGTGATAGAGTGTGATGTATCTGGGGTGCCTGGAGTGATAGAGTGTGATGTATCTGGAGTGCCTGGAGTGATAGAGTGTGATGTATCTGGAGTGCCTGGAGTGATAGAGTGCAATGTATCTGGAGTACCTGGAGTGATAGAGTGTGATGTAAACCGTGCTTTCTGCTCATGCAGTGGTGGAATGAAGCATTCTTTGCTTTTTCTTACCAGGTGAAATGTTCCACCATTACACTATATACACGATACACTATTTCAACATTGATGTTTTAGAAAGTGAATGGAACCGTTCATGAGCATTTCTGATGCCTGATCTGAGATTTACTGTTGCCCCCTACCCACATTGATGGACGATGTTCATGACACAGAGAAGGTCCAGGCTGGCATCTTTGGCCACCTCACATCATACTTGTTCTGCTTTCTGATTAAACAGCAAGCCCTGCAAGAAGCCCAGGAAGATCTGGCTGTGACCCAGAATGTTCTGGAAGATGCCAAAAAGAAGTTGGCATTCGTGGAAGAAAATATTGCTGCCCTACAGGCCAAGTATCATGACTGCCTGTCCAAGAGGGACGAGCTGGAGAGCAAGTGCACCTTGTGTGAGCAGAGACTGGTGCGGGCTGACAAGGTCAGATTATAACGTTGTTAGGTCCGATTACTCGGGGTTATAGTCATGAGTATTTTAAGCCTAGTCTTGAGTATTTTAGCCCTGGATGCCAGTCTTCCTTCAAAAAACAAAAAAGTTAAGCCCCAGGTAAACTTGACTTAGCCCCTTATATTTTTTTAAGATAAGCTGGATAAACTCTATACTCACCCTGACACTGAAACAGAGTTCATGTTCATCCAAGTATAAATCCTATCACCGTCTGAGGAAAATAGACATGAACAAACACATGTGTGACACGTCCTCCTGTCTCTGGTCTGGATGTACATATTAACATACAACACATCATAGATACTGCTTGTCAGATGCAGTGTGTTTTACAATACATCACTCTGCTTACACAACTTGGTTTACAACATATCACCGCTCACATACCCCAGCTTACAACATTGCTTCCAACTTCTGCTTGCTGTTTTTAATAAGTATGCTTAGATGCCAACATCTAAAACACATGCGGCAATGAGCAGTCCTTGAGCAAATGAGCTTGTACTATGAGAGGAAAAACATTGAATGAAATCGTCTGATAAGCTCCAACTGGTCTGGCATCGGTGGTTCACAGCACCTCCAAGCGAATGCTACCTCCATTTTTCAATTTGTAGTGCGCTAATGCGGGATCAGACCCTAACTCTCACAACCAGCTGCATTTCCTCGGAACGCCCAAAGCTAAAGGTGACGTACCAGTCTTTGCAACAAGAAACCATTCACCCAGATAAATAAAGTCATTTATTATCATTATCATTAAGCATTATATCCTGCTGACATCCTATTGGTCGATTTTTAGAAACATTACCAGATGCGCTGGGGGATCAGGCAGTCAGTTACACTGCAGGTGTTAAACGCCATGCCCCCCTCCTCCGGTAATAGTCTTGCTTTACTCCAGGTCTGGGCAGGATACAGTGGTCCTTCCTTAATTGTCCCATGCAGAAATGGGGCCAGAGTCAAGCAGGAAAAAACGTTTGACTCTGAACAGCAGCAGTTATTTTACTTGTGCAACACTATGGCTGCATCATCATGTCATTCCCTTGTGTGTGTGTGTGTGTGTGTGTGTGTGTGTGCGTGCGCACGCTTGTGTGTTAATGCACACAGCTCATTGGTGGCCTGGCAGATGAGAAGGTGCGATGGAGAAAGACAGTGGAGAACCTGGAGTTCATGGTGGAGAACGTATCAGGAGATGTTCTACTCGCAGCTGGATACATTGCCTATCTAGGCCCTTTCACAGTGAGCGATAGCATCATCTGTGTCTGTGTGCCAGGAGGATGAAATGGTTGTGCAGTTGGAGCAATGACAAGTGCATGCGATTTGATTAGCAGGATCTGTGCTGTTGATCAATAGTATTTTGTTGAGTGGAGGAGTATATGTTGGAGTCGCAGTGTTTGAGTAACAAGGTGCGTACTTTGATGCAGGGTGAGTATCGGATGTCCATGGTAGAAGACTGGCTACAGACCTTCAAGAAACTGGGTGTTCCCCACACTGACAAGCCCAGTCTGATAACCACTCTGGGCGACCGGGTCAGGATTCGATCTTGGCAGGTTAGGACCTTTTGAAAACAAACACAGCCCAGCAATAGCTCTTTAGGACAGTAAACATCACAGCATCTCAGTTCATGAAAACAAAGAGGAAGGTAAACCAAAACCAGAATATAAAACTTTTTTTTTTTTAATAAAAAAGGATGTTAAAATAGAAATCACTAGGATATAAGACAATGCACATGGGATCCGGACAGAGAGTAGGTACACAGGAAATATCTGAAATGTGTAATTTATATTTACTGAATATCTACTGAACAGGACTGTGGTTTTCATATTTCCTCTTCTGAAATTTGTAAAAGATGTATAATTTCCAAGGGTCGTGTGGCATCTTCTGCCTGTACTTACGTTCCTATAGTAGTTTACCAACAACAGGTTCATGTAGATTCTCTGTACTCTCAGACACATAATAGCATGTGAAGTGTGGATTGCGTTAGTTATTATTGAAATAGCAGAATGTGACTTGGGACGTGATGTTTGTATGTAGATTTCAGGCCTGCCAAACGATACTCTGTCGGTAGAGAATGGTATTATTGCACAGAACTCCCGACGCTGGCCTCTGTTTATCGATCCACAAGGACAGGCCAACAAGTGGATCAAGAGCATGGTGAGTTCATGCCATTTTTATTCTAATTGGCCTGTCATAACTTAGTCCAGTCATTAGTCAGTTACTTGTACCTGTGTGTTTTAGTCAAAATACACAATCTGCATTTCCTGAATGCATAGCAGTCCTGCAGTCTTCAGATGTGCCTGAAATTTCCAAAGTGATCAATGTGATGAATCTAGTTCAAAAAGAGTAGGCTGCCTGCAATGGACCATAATCACTTCTAAAAAATGTAGATCTCTGATTGGATAAGAATGTGGAAAGGTGTTAGATGGTTTCTTGTTACTTTAGGAATGTGACAACAGATTGGATGTGATGAAGCTGAGTGACCGGGACTTCCTGCGTAGCCTGGAGAATGCCATTCGCTTTGGAAAGCCATGTCTGTTGGAGAACGTGGGAGAGGAGCTGGATCCTTCATTGGAACCTGTTCTTCTACGACAGGTTCAGAACCTACAGTAGTGTTTCCCAACCCAGTCCTTGGGGTCCCATTTTCGTTCAGAGAGAAAACCAATCGGATTGTAGAGGAGGTGGGTCCAAGCACCTAGAGGAGGTGAGACCAAGACATCTGATTGGTTGGTCCCACCTCCTCTAGGTGCGTGGACCCACCTCTTCTACAGTGTCATTGGTTATTTCTCTGAACAAATAATTTTCTGTAAATAAAACTCACATGAGCTCCATGCTCAATGCCCTCATACCACCGCTCATACACCAGTCCCACACTCCTACACACGTTTTGGTAAGAAGGGTTTTTCACTTGTCTGCTATGTTCTCTATTCATACCTGAGTGGACCTGCTCTACAGACGTTCAAGCAGCAGCAAAACATTGTGCTCAAGCTTGGAGACACGGTCATCCCTTACCATGATGACTTCAAGATGTATATCACCACCAAGCTGCCTAATCCGCACTACTCTCCAGAGATCTCAACCAAGGTCACTCTCATCAACTTCACCTTGTCACCCAGGTACTGCTCTATTGGCTGAAATAAACATCAGGTCCAAAACCCCCTATTAAACTAAACAGCTGAATCCTTATTGATGCAAAATACACACTGGCTACATAATCCCTAAAATTGACAAGGACCCCATCAATTATTGAGAGAGTGAAATCTGGGGCCAAAAGATGATTCAAAGCTCTGACACAGATCTTCTTGGGTTGCAGTGGGTTGGAGGACCAGTTATTGGGTCGTGTGGTAGCCAGGGAACGGCCTACCTTGGAGGAAGCCAAGAACCAGTTGATAGTGAGCAACGCACGCATGAAGCAAGAGCTGAATGAAATTGAAGATCAGATTCTGCTCCGGCTAAGCTCATCTGAGGGGAACCCTGTGGACGATGAGGAGCTCATTAGGGTCCTGGGGGCTTCCAAAGTCAAAGCTGAAGAGATCAAGGTTGGGGTGGTTGTCAGTTAGTCGTGCAGCACGGAGCAAATGTGTCAGCTTTTGTCAGCCATCGGAGAACATGGTGGGGGTTGATCTTGCTTTCTGTTGTAGGGAAAAGTGATGGTGGCCGAGGAGACGGAACGAGACATTGATGCCATGCGGCTCCAGTATGTGCCAGTTGCGGAGCGTGCCCAGATCCTCTTTTTCTGTGTCTCCGACCTTTCCAGTGTCGACCCCATGTACCAATATTCCCTGGAGTGGTTTCTGGGCATCTTTATGGCAGGCATTGCCAATTCAGAAAGTGCAGGTATGCTGACTCTTGCAGTTTCACCAACAGAGCTCAGCAGGATCCATTACAAAACACTAAGTCCCCAACATACTTGCCCCTACTCACCTTGTGTGTAACCTGAACATATCAGCCAGAACATCTGCTCCCAATAATGCACCATAAACACCTCACTTGTAGAGTCATTTGTTTTCAGTTTCACAAACCGTTTCTTTCCACAGTCACCAGTCTACAGTACACATGTTACGCTGCAGTTGCCTCAACAATGAAGTCTTTGTGAACACTGACCTATTGCATTTACCGAGATATATATGGGGTGATTTGGTGTTGAGTGGATGGCTTTGTCAGATTATTTTATTTAGAAAGTACAGATACTGTATGTTAACTAAATGTGTAGATACTGTATGCATCCTGTGCTACTGGAATTAATCACCAGGCTAGTGAACTGGGGCGTAGTTAGAGATGAATGGATAGGGAGTCTTCATTATGGGGGGGGCGGGGACTAATGCCCCCCTAAAATAAGCCTAACGATGCCCCTGTTAGTGAAGCCAGTGATGTGTTTGAGGTGCCACATCCTCATATCTCAGATCTCGGATATCTTCCAGACTCAGTGGAGCGGCGGGTCTTCAACATCAATGAGCACTTCACCTTCAGCCTGTACTGTAACGTGTGCCGCAGCCTGTTCGAGAAGCATAAGCTCATGTTTGCCTTCCTGCTGTGCGCTCGCATCATGATGAACGAGGACAAGATCGACATGGTGAGAGTGTGAAACGTCCCATTTGGAAGGTCCCTCCCATCTTTCTGTAGCATGTTTATTGTGAGGAAAACTTCAATTTCCTAAGTCTTCCTAAAGTGGGTTGATTTAGGAAAGCATGCAAGACGGTCTTCAATGCATACTGTACCTAGAGACAATTCTCTGTAAGTCTCATTACTCTGGCACTGCTGTACTCTCCCTACTTTAGGCTGAGTGGCGGTTCATGCTATATGGGGGAAGTACCCATCAGTCTCTGCAAAACCCCGCTGCTGACTGGCTGTCTGAGCGAGCCTGGCAGGACTTTCTGGGCCTTAGTGCCCTACCAAGGTTCAGAGGCCTGGCTCACAGCTTCCAACGCCTTCGAAATGGCTTCAAGAGGATCTTTGACAGCAGAGAACCTCACAGGTCAACACTCATACCCACACATGCATTTATATATGTCAGCTGGGCATCTGCAGGGCTACGTGAGGAGTTTAAGGAACAGTGCTCACCTTGTAGCCAGCTGCTGGAGCCTGCAGGTCCTTGTGTGGCAAAGCAGGTGGCTGACAATACACATCATGGAGCTACAGGATCTGTTGCTGCTTCAGTGAAAGAGAAATCCCGTATATGTGTACAATACACAGTATTCTTTATTTGTATAAAGGTTCTTTTCTCATTAAAGTAAATGGAAAGATTTACACAGAAACAAGGGCTCGTACGTCACGGTCCAAAAACTCTATCCCTCTGTCTGGACCCCACCCTTCCTCCTTCAGGCTAATTAAATAATCTTTTCTTTTCCTTGCTGTGACGAATTAACTTATTAATTAGTTAATTAATTTTATATACATTTTTCGATATAAACAATGATCCCAATAAACAGACATAATTATACACAAACAATACTCATTAAACCTCCAAATCAAACGATCAAAATGGTTCCAGCAGGTTTATCATGTGTGTAATCGTGTTGTGTCTGAGGGAGATGAGGAAAATCTGGTGAAAATTGAGAAGAGAAAAAACAGTGCAGGCATTTTGTTTTTTAAGAAGCATCGTCACTGTGGGACATTTTCGCAATGCGATTCAGACATATATATTTAAAGAGTGTATAGGCAAAAACCAAGTGTATAGGCAAAAACTCCAGACTTCCTGGGCTCAGTATTCGCTGTTCTGTGTGAAGGGTGTTAAATGGCAGTTTCCTGGTGGGTGTTTATTATTATGCATAATTTGTGAATTATAAATAACCGTATTGTTGTTTATTTTTATGTGTTCAGGGAAGAGCTGCCAGGAGAATGGAGCTCCGAGCTGGATCCCTTCCAGAAGCTGTTGGTTCTCCGCTGTCTCCGAGCCGACCGGCTCACCCACGGCATGCAGGATTTTGTGGCGGAACGACTGGGCCGGCGCTTCATTGAGCCACAGGTTCTGCGGCTCACAGTGTGCCTCTGACTCACAGCCCTGACCTTTGACCCTGCTGCATTCCCCTGACATGCTGTTCCTTCTTTTGCTTTCACCCAGACGTCTGACCTCACTGTTGTGTTTACGGAGTCGTCCCCCTCCACGCCTCTCATCTTCGTGCTCTCTCCCGGGACCGACCCAGCTGTCGATCTGTACAAATTTGCAGATGAGATGAAGTTCTCGAAGAAGATGAGTGCCATCTCTCTAGGGCAAGGCCAGGTCAGCCTGAAGACCCAGCAGGGAATTCCTGTGAACAAGAATGACCAGGACCGGTTCTGAAACTGAAAAGTTATTCATTTTCTGTGTGTGTGTGTGTGTGTGTGTGTGTGTGTGCAATAAATACGAGTACACATTTACTTGGG
>JAODLD010000136.1:5532919-5549441 GCA_026781065.1 Mormyrops boulengeri
GCCGCCCCCCCCCCCCCCCCCCCCCCCCCCCCCCCCCCCCCCCCCCGTGGTATCAGTGGATAGCTGGAAGCTGAGGGCGGTCTGGGCTCTTCCTGAGGCCACGTGCCCTGTGGCCACTTGCAGATCGTGGAAGACATCGTGGGGGGTGTGGTGGAGAGGATTCCTAGGCCCATCGATACGCAGGAGGTGATGAAGCGGTACCCAGTCCTGTATGAGGAGTCCATGAACACTGTGTTGATTCAAGAGGTCATCAGGTACTACAGCAATAACCTTTACTGCCACCACTTTACAGGCGTCTCTCATTTCCCTTTGTTCTTCATGTTTTTATCTTATCCTCTTATTGCCACCATTAGGACTTTGTCTTGTCATTCGTTGCATATATAGAGACAGGGCAAATTATATGGCTCCTTTGTACTTAAACATGAATCATGCAATACACTACAAGTCAAAAGTGTTTGCACACACTGAGATTTTCTACATTTGCATGTTACTCACTTAACATTAACTAAAAATGCACTCATATTCTTTGGTAACAAATAAATTTACAGTGTGTTCACCATTTGAGTACCTTTTTTTTTTTAGCAAGAAAAGGTCATATCTTTGATTCAAATTCAATTCAAATTCAAATTCAAAATAACTTTATTTGTTCCCAAGGAGCAATTAAAGGAAAAAATCATCAAAGAAACCTCCTGAAGCAGTTATAATGATAATATTTGAGGCATTCTTTCTACAAGGGGTATTTAATGCTGCTCTGTTTCATGGCATGAATCAGTTAATTAGTGCATTTAAAGTTAAAGGACAGCCTAGAATTTGACTCTGCCATCACCACACAACCAGTTAATAGGATGTCAGACATGCACTGTTACATACGCTTTACATGTT
This sequence comes from Mormyrops boulengeri, assembly GCA_026781065.1. Classification (NCBI taxonomy): domain Eukaryota; kingdom Metazoa; phylum Chordata; class Actinopteri; order Osteoglossiformes; family Mormyridae; genus Mormyrops; species Mormyrops boulengeri. The sequence goes on from JAODLD010000136.1 coordinate 5,533,802, forward strand.
ATAAAGGATATTTGTTTTATTTGACTTATATTTTCATTTGTAGTTGTTCACTCAACTCTCCAAAGCTTAACAAGAATAAAAATCTGCAGTTTATGAAATGAACAGATAAGTGATAAAAACCAGTGGTGTGCAAAAACTTTTGACTGGTATTGTATATTTCATAGGCTGTTGGTCTGCTCCACAAAGCTATTTCTGCTCGGTAAATGAGTTAGAATATGAGGGAAGCTATGTCAGGTTTTAAACTTCTGTGGTTAGAATGGTCAGAAATGGCCCATAAACACATGAGTCATCTGGGCATGCGGGTATGTGTGTTGTCATAAAACCAGTCGCTGGTGTTCTTTCATGTTCTTGGCTAATTGGTGTGTGCAATAATGATTCACAGTGCAATAGTATTACCAGGGAAGGCGGAGTTTGTGCAGTACTGAATGGGCAGCTGCAATCCTTAATGACTTTATTTGGGCTGCTTGGTTTAATGTTCTCTAGTACAGCTGTGGGTATTCAAGCTCAACATGACCGATATTAGAACAATATTCTCAAAGTTCCCCTTCTCATGACCCCAAGACCACCAGATCATTTGTATGGAGACTGTGAAGCTACCTCTGTCACACCGTTGTGAGCTGTAGGGATCCCTTGTGAAGGAACTGTGCCAGATTCTGGTAGGACATTGCAGACTTATGATGGCTCCATGCCATCCTGGTTGCACACAGTGCCTACAGAGCTCACCGAGTGACATTTTTAGTGTTTCCACTCCTGTGAACTGCGTGATTCTTTATTTTGCATTCCTACCTGCTCAGTGCTTGAGGAGCTGGAGCTCTGTAATGATCACATGATGTTTTCTTTCTGTTATTTCCTTTTGCTTATATTGTATTTCTCTCTCTCTCTCTCTCTCTCTCTCTGTCTCAGATATAATCGACTGCTGGCTATCATTTCACAAAGCCTCTCTGACCTGGTAAAGGCTCTCAAAGGGCTGGTAGTGATGTCATCAGAGCTGGAGCTGATGGCCCACAGCCTGTTCAACAACAGAGTGCCAGACATGTGGAATGCCAAGGTGAGATTCCTATAGCCCTGCCTGAAACTGGGACACCCACAGAACACATGGAAATAAACTCGAGAACTAATGGGATTAGTCAAAACAGACTTATTATAGTGTCTCAGTTAGTTGACACCACATTGGCTACACTGTACATTACCTGATAAAAGGTCTCTCTGTGTAAGGCATATCATCTGATATGTCCCTTTGACTTCTTAGGCCTGTTCATCACTGAAGCTCATCTCTTCCTGGGTGTACAGTAACAGATCTAACGTTAGAATAATATCGTCACTGTATTCTATGGTATTTATAACCATTAATCAAGCCACAAAGGGATGTCATATCAATGACAATGGTAAAAAGATGATAATGCCTAAAATAGATAATTCTCATCTAAACTACATCATAAAACAGACTATAGCACCTCAGTGATGTCTCCATGAGTTGGCCCAATCTTGGCGAAGGTGTACATTACCTGATAAAAGGTTTCTCTGTGAAAGGTACGTTTGTGTGTCACCTGATCTGTCCCTTTGACTCCTCTCCAGGCTTATCCATCACTGAAGCCCCTCTCATCCTGGGTGTCTGACCTGCTGCAGAGGATCGACTTTCTGAAGGGCTGGATTTCAGATGGCGTCCCGGCCGTCTTTTGGATCAGTGGCTTTTTCTTCCCTCAGGCCTTCCTCACCGGCACCTTGCAGAACTTTGCCCGTCGCTCTGTTGTCTCCATTGACACCATTGGCTTTGACTTCCAGGTGAGGCAGCACCAGGTCCTGCTCAGACCTGGGTCGGTCTTGGTAAATACACAGGAAGTTTGCAGTAATGTTAATAAATCGTTATTTGCAGAAGTCGGTGGCCAGAAATATGGTTTTAGCATCTAGTAGCATCTAGCGTATTGTAAAGTATTCATGGAGGATTGTACTATTACCAGAAGGTAACAGTGCTTGGTGTTCCAGCCTTCCTAACATGCCATTGTCTTACAATGATATTTCAGTCACCTAGAGAATCTTTAGTGGGGGTGTGTGGCTCGGCAGGTGCTATGTCTCTTATCAGACAGTCACAGGTTCAAATCCCTGGGTTGACGGCGTACTCAGGTTGTGCATTCAGCAGAGTGCTTTCACTGCTGGACCTGTAATACCAGTTACTCCAGGAGGCACCTGGTACTGCTTTTTCAAAATGTACATTACTAAAAGCGTCTGCTAACTAAAGCTGCAAATTGAATGCGGCGTAAAAAGTGTGATACGTTCAGTGCATCGGCATCACTGATGGTGCCCATGTTATAAAACACGGTCAATGGTCAATAGGTGCTACTAATACGCAATACGTGTGACAAGCCAGATGCTGCCTGAATTACCAGCTTCATTGTGGTAGCTAAAGTATTATGTCTTTTCATCATGATAATGGAAGTTTGATGGGTTTAGTTGTTATGACAAATGTTTGTTAGCAGGTCACCAGTGGAGGGCGTTGTTATAAAATGCGTGAGCTGTGAAGGGGCAGTACTGGGTGGTGAGCGTTAAATGTTTGTCTATGTGTGACTCGGCAGGTTAGCATGCGGTTTCTGTGACCGGATGGTTGCCGGTACACATCCCGCAGTGATGTTTCTGCTGGATCCTTAAGCAAGGCCCTTATCCCTCAACTGTTCCAGGGTTTGACTTTTTCAAAAATGCATGTCGCTTTGGGTAAAAGCACCTGCTAAATAAGTAAAATGTTATATGGCTATTCAGCAAGCTAACTGTAATTAAGCCGGGAAACAGAGTCAGAGTGTCTAGGAAGGACAAGAACCCATGTATACACTGTCAGAAAAAAGGATACCAATTTTTTCAACATTACAAAGCTCCTTCAGCAACAGACTACTGCATCCAACATGCAAGAAGGAACACTTCCACAGGTCTTTCATTCCATCTGCCATCAGACTTTATAACACCTGTTACCTAAAGTTCATAAATTATATCCCTATTCTGTATATTGTGCAATACAACTATATTACATCACGCTGCGCAATCTGTAGGTATGTGTATATGTATGTATGTGTATTTTTTGGTCTGTGTGTGCAGTAATTTTATTATTTATTGTATTTGTTGTTTCTTTCTATTGCTTCTTATCTACTGGCTGGTGCAACAAGTAAATTTCCCCAGTGTGGGATCAATAAAGTCTTATCTTAAATCAATTTGTACCTTAGCATGCCACTGGGCCTGTACCATCAAGGGTCTGCCAGTTGTACCCTGTAGCTGCAGAAAATTGTACCTTTTAAGATACAGAAATTGAATCTAAGGAACATCAATGTACAAACAACATTAATGTACCCTCAATGGTACAAAAATGTTCCTCAGAGTCCATTTCTGTATTTTAAAAGGTACATTTCCCTACAGCTACAGAGTACCATTGGCAGACCCTTGAGGGTACAGCCCCAGTGACAAGCTAAGGTACAAATTGGTACTCTTTCTTCTGACAGTGTACATTGTCCCCTTGGAACTGAGTAGAGTTCATAGGGCTGAGTTACTAGTGCAGAGAGAGCACTGTCATGGGCCCCTGTGATGTTCCACGTCCATCCAGGTCATTAAGGAGCCTGTAGAGCAGCTGACAGCACGTCCAGACGTAGGCTGCTACATCCGCGGCCTGTTCCTGGAAGGGGCGCGCTGGGACCATCATGCAGGCTTGCTGGCCGAGTCCCGGCCCATGGAGCTGTACACCGAGATGGCAGTCATCTGGCTGGTGCCAGTGGCCAACCGCAAAGCACCCGCCTCCGGGGTGTACATCTGCCCCATCTACAAGACCCTCACCCGGGCAGGTCAGCAGATCCTGTAAATACAGCTGCCCTGTCCCTTTCCATTTATGCACCATGGCATGCACCAAGAGATACTCAAGGCATTGTATGGGCACTAATACTAGGTCCCTGCAGGTAAAAAAAAATTGGCCCAGGTTAGATTGAATAAGTAAGAATATTATATTTTGATACCAAATTAAGACACAAAAAAATTCAAGTCACTTTTTTTAATGGTTTATGATAAGGCAGCATCTGACCTGATGAGTGGAGATTGTTTCCACAGGGTTTTTCCATCATTTATTGTGAGATATCACTATTATTCTACTAAAAAATAATGTTTTGGGCCACTTTTTACACTTTCTCCCAGTCATCACACTCATCAACAGATACCTACTAATACCCAACACATCAACCCACCCAGATGACCATTTAGACAGATTCTTCACACACATTACACTACAAGGAAGACTTTTCCTGAAAGTTTGTCAGGTGCGACTGTATTGAGGCACAGGTAATAGGATATGGAATTATGAATAAGGGTTGGCATCTCGAGCTTTTCTTGCATTATTATTGGTCATCTAATAGGAATGTCTGTGCTCATTTAGTGTTGGACATCTTAAGAGTGCTGTGTTTATCATGCAGGAACGCTGTCCACCACGGGCCATTCCACGAACTACGTGATCGCGGTGGAAATACCCAGTGACCGTCCCCAGAGGCACTGGATCAAGCGGGGCGTGGCTCTCATCTGCGCTCTGGATTATTAGCGAGCGCTACTCACCTCACAGAATCACAGACACCTCAGTACAGACAACAAAAGCTACATTTGGGGGATTTTCATTCAAAGCACTTACAAATGGACATTGCAAAAGGCCACAAGATGCTAATATGTAAAACACAAGCCTCAAACTCAAATAACCCGGGGCTACAGTACTAGCTAGGTGATGTTCAGCTCAAGTGGGCTGCCAGTTTTTTGGCTTTTTTTTTTTTTTTACATATATGAACAATCTGCTAAAAAGTTGACTGGAGTGGGGAGGGAGGGGGCGGCAGCAACATTCATTCAGCTTTGATAATCGATCAATTGATCAGTGGTCAGGATTTAATAATTATGAAAAATACTTTGTGGGCCAGATAGTTCTTAAGGGCCCTGGCTGTGAAACCCCTTGTTTAGAGCATAGTCAATATTTACAATGTAGTCAATCCCGAAATATCCCCCCCCCCCCCATATGTGATATATTCTGATGTCGTTATACAAACACATGTTGCTTTAAATAGCTGGTGATGTTCCTGGCTATTCATACTGGTGATGTGCCTCATAGCTGAAGTAAAATAGTATCAATCAGCATAAAAATGTGCTAACAGGCTTCATTCCTTCATGGCCTCGCCGTGCCATGTTCCTGCTCGCGCTGCTCAGTCCTTCACTTTCATTTGACACGTCTGTGACAAAGACCTACAAAAGCCAATTCTGTCTCCAAAGAATCTCCAACATACAGCTGTGAAGCTGCTCAGACGTGCCTTCCATTCATCAGTTAGTTTTCCATAACCACTTACGCAGTGCGGGGTTAAAGTGAGCCTGGTGTCTATGCCAGGATGGCAGAGTATGAGGTGGACATTCTGGACAACAGCTTAGATGCCTCTAATATAACTTACTTTCATAAAGAATGTTAGAAAAGCTGTATCTTTAATGGTCTAACCCACCGAATACACTGAAGGTCTCAACCGGCATCCCTGCAGTTTAAATTAAATGCTTCCTGAGAGCTGTCACATATAGATCATAAGTTACATGTTTTTTTATAGATTCTGGAAGTTTCAAACAGCTCGCAGTGATCGCTCAGTAACCACTGCTGGGCTGTGGCTTTGCCAGTATCTCGGCCTGTTCATGTGAAATGTCCTCTGTTTCTTGGTGCAGCTTGGCTTTTCGCGCATTAGCAAATGTGTGGAAAATGCACAAAATGTGTGACTGTAACTGAAAGCAGCATATTAGTGTACAGATATAATGCAGTATACTGTATTCGCCGTAGAAAGGCAGTACACCGTAACTCCATATTTTGCCAGAATTGACTTATGACCCAAATTGAGTCTCTCGGGCTCTGTTTTATCTCATGACAAAATATCTTAGTTCAGCTATGCTCAGTTTTGAATAAGTAGACTATTATTTATTATATATTATATACAGGCAGAGAGTAAAACTCAGTAGCCCTTTCAGTGTCAGCAAAGTTACTGTTTTTGCCATTGAAGGGCAATGTAGACTATTAAAACTTGCATGTATGTAGCTAACAACATGATAAGAACCATGAAGGCATATTTTGGCTTTTTATTCCATTTTTCATTTTAAGCTAAAAGCATGGGCACATTGCCCTACAGGCATACAGTATTCTGACACTGCATTACGACGAACAACCAGAGGGGGTGCAGAAGCACCCTCAGGGCCCCTACTTGTATCGCCGTCTGCTTATCGCCTGTCTGTCTCAGTGCGACATTCCCCCCAAACGGACCAACTGAGACCAACCAAGGAGCCTCCGTCCAAAGTACTGGTGCCAGAGACGTACTATTTAATTAACCGGAACAAAGCAGGTCCGTAAGGTCAACAGGAAATGGTCCCCATTAGATAAACACAAATCTGTCAGCCTACTGCGTTTTCATTCATTAGCCTACGTGGAATCTTGAGCAGTTTCACAACAGTGGATTCTCCCCTTAAACTGAGACTGACGGAGTGTAGCAAGTTATGATACTGAAGGTCAGATGTATTGATTTATTGATGCTGTCCTGTGCCCCCCGGGCTAACAAGTGGGCCATTCAAGCTGTTATTTGGAACTGAAAGAGTAATGGCATGGAGTTAAAATGACGAACATCAATAATATGCTCATCAAAGCCAGCATTAAAATCGAATGTTCATGCTGGGCCGATCGGGATGAGGGGGGTATCGCACCGGCGGATCGATCGGCCGAATTTAAAATGTATTATTACAGATTGTAGTATTTTAACCAAAATTGTTATTTAAATGGTTTGAAGTCGACATTTGATCTATGTGTTTTGTTGCTAAAAAATGTCGAGAAAGCAGTGAGTCCCCTAGAGTGCGGAGCCCAGGGTTGGCCCCCGCCCGATATTCTTCACCTGTCCATTTCTCTTTACAAGTAACTTAAACTAACTAATCTTTTTAAACTGTAGGTCACCAATTACTGTCTAATCCCCATCTAGACTATTCCAGTAAAGTACCAAAAATGCATGTATATGAAAACCCCATCTTATTATCGAAAGTAATATTAGTTACATTTGGTCTGGACGATTGTCATTTTACGATATTTTAAAGACACCCATCCAGCCATTCTTCCGTTAGTTTCCCATGGCCATTTAACCGGTACGGGTTTTAGGTGTCTTTCATCAAGGAAACAAAGGGTAAAAACTGAATAATATCTCTGAATTTTGTACTAAATATCGTAGCCCATACATGAAACTTTCCTGATTTTTAAACGTGATTTAAAACCGAACCACTTAGAGGATAGTGACGAACGTAGCGTTCTTCAGTCTTTCGCTTCCAGTCTGCACTGTGTCTTTAAGATGTGAGCCCTTGAGAAATTTCGCTTCATTTGCTGGCAGCGCTTGCGTAAGGGACCGTCTATTAAAGACAGGACGCCTTCGGAGCGGCGTCACCGCGGACTTACACCACGCTTGATTTCGGACAGGACTTACAAATCACTTATAATGTACAGTTTCAACATTGTTCTCGTAAGTTAATATGGTTATAAGGGAATGAAAAGCACCCATGGTACGGTTATTATAGTAAGTTGCTGTTTGTTTAAAAATAAATTAAGATCGATCAGATAGCCTGCTTTCCGATATATGTAGCCTATTGTTTATGATGTCAGTATTAAACCTGTAAATCTTTTTGATATCTAAACTTTTTTACTAAAACGTTTAAAGTTGAAGAACTAAGAAAAGAGGGATCATATATAATTTGTTTTTTTATTTGTCTTGGTTTAAAATAGGTTGCTAAACTTCACCTCAACTTACTGTCATACATTCAACTGTAAACGTGAATAACATAAATACAAGTCAAACCAGTCGGAATATATGACTATCACTGCCGCCAAAGAGTGAAGAAATTTCGGTAATAGATTCTAAACCTCCACTCATTTTTTAACTTTCACTTTTGACATTTTAATTGAAGGGAATTTTTTATTCCTTTACAACGGATCCAACACTGTTCTGGACGTGACGTGATAATTTAATTAGAGAAGAAAAAGAAGAGCTGACAGAACATGCTGCACAATGGCGAGGACAACGAGAAGTCCGACTGCCCGCAGACCGAAAACGATGGTAAAAGTCCACTGACACCATGCGACGAACCGGCACAGAAGCCCAAACGCGCCGGCAGCCCGACGCACTTCCCCAAGATAGAAATCAAACGTAATTCCGTTACGGATGACTACAAGATATCCAGCCAGGTCCTGGGTCTGGGCATCAACGGAAAAGTGCTGGAATGCCATAACAAAAGGACGGGGGAGAAGTGCGCCCTGAAGGTACAGTCGGCGTCGCTGCCCGAGCTGTGCGTACGCGTATGCCAGCAAATCGAGGGCTTTCACCTAATACAAAGAGAAAAATTTGACTTCTTCAATTCTCACGTTTCCTATATCCTCGCTTCCTCATCCACTCTTTCATCTTCCCCCGCTACCACATTATATGAAAGGCGATCTCTTAAATGCAGGAACTCCATATAATTTTCAACGCGAACAATTGGCCCTTATAATTCACTGAAATAAAAGACGCAATACTCCTTATTGTAAGTTTCAAAATTTGTTCCAGCCTGCCTGTAATTTCCCTCGAATTTGATCCCAATTCTGAAACAACATGTCAAAGAACTTAAAGTTACTTAGAAAGTCAAAGAACTTAAAGAAAGTCAAAGAACATAATGTTACTTAGTAACTTATAAAGTTAGATTGTTTTGAATTTTGGATCAGTAAGAAGTTGTTAGATACAGATACGGTCTTCGGTGATCGTTCCTGCACCTGTATCTATGCCTTTCTTGTATCCGATGTGCTTGTTTTTGCTCGGGAGTTTGTTATTGGGCGGATTCAGTTTAGTAATTTAAATGCAAAGTTCTGTTTATTGGGGAATGAATGGCGCCAAATGAAATATGGAAGGGCTACACAGGTCCCCCTTGGATCAAACGCCTTTTCTTTCCTTTCCTTCTAGTCAAACCTGCACCTGGCTTAACTATTATTGGAAATAATAATGTTTCTCGTTTCTACTTGTGATGCGTCTTGGATCCTGAGCTCGGCCATGGGTGGAGTGTAAGTGTGCGAGCTGATGTTACACGAAAGTGGTTGACGTTCCAGATGAGTCTGGTTTCTGGCTGGCACATGGCGAGCGCGAACGCTGCCGTCATATTTCGAGCTTAGTCAGCAGTTGGACTTAGATTTCTGCGCGACTGGGGATTACCGTCCTCGTGGAGCCTCGCATCCCTGGGAGCTGGTTTTAGAACAAGGAGCAGCATTCTGGGTGTGCAATGGAAACCTGTCAACACGTTGGTCCAAAGGGACGAATTTACACGCTACGTGTAAATCTAGCCGGTCTTTACGAGCATATTGGCACTGAATCTGCGTCATAATAATAAAGACCAGCTTGGTGGCTCATATTGCCTTTGCTGTGGACAAGGACATATTCAGAGCCGTGGTGATAACTGAATTCTGTTCTTAAGCGTGATGTTTATATATAATGGTGATTGCTTATTTTATAGTAACATTAATTAAAAAGACGGAACACATCAATATATTTTTCTTTATTGAGCCGATATATTCTTTATTGTTACAGGCTATACAACAGTGACAACTTATTAAATTTTATTTATTTTATTTAATTATATTTGCGTTCCTTTTTAAGTTATTTTCAATAATTTGATCTTCAAAAATTGAATCATCTATTACTCATCAAGGACGTTGTTATTGTCGTCATTATTATGACTGGTAATTCCATTTTATGACACCTAAAGATTTCTGCTTTTCTTCCATTTGCAAATATACTGATTTTAAAAGATGGATGTTTCATTAACTGAGCTGCATTTGGCTGTTTTTGTTGAGTGTTGTAATAGTCATATATAACATTAAACCAATTATTTTATAGCACTGAGGAGTTAGTCCTCTTAAGCAATACATGCTGATTTAAAAAACAATTTTTAAAATGTTTATATTATGCAAACTATTTTTACCAGACTACTATACAAATGTCGGAAAGTGTAATCTTGTCCTGGTGGCTTTAATATGTAGTTTCAGGAACAAGGTTATTTTTCTATCTATAGCATTGAAGGCTCTGGTCCTCTGTCACCAGCGAGCCCTCCGTGCTGCTCTCTCGTGCCCCGTCCTGCACCTGCTCTCGCGTATCGTTTTTTACGACCTCACGGGTCACAAGCCACTGCTCAGTCGGAGCTGCCAGGAGCTGCAAGGAGCCCCATCCTTGCAGTCCGTGTCACGCCATCGGCACCGCTTTCTCTGAATGCCTTGGCTCGGGCCCCTTAAAGTGGAACCCCTCTGGCCCCTGTAAGGGTCTCATATGGAAAAGCAAACTCAAGGGGTAATTAGTGTAGCTCCATTGGATTGTAAATAAATAACCCAACTAAGCCATAAAACAACTAAGCAATTGCATATTATATATAATATCAATAAAACTGTATTACCTTTATAGGTATCACTTTGTACAGCTGTCTTCTTAGTCTTATCCCAAGGTCATTAATGTATAGCAGCCTTATCTCCACCTTTGTGCCTGGATTCAGAAACGTAGGTGTGATATGTTCTGCACTGATAAGCATGCCCAAAGGAGAGTCAATAACCGCCATATGTTCTTTAATGCTTTTAATAACCAACATAATAACCAAGTAAAGGTTAGTGAAGGAAATTTGTTTTTTCCAGCCACTTCTTCTTTGATTAATTTTTTTTCCTAAGCGGAAACTGAAATAGATTAGAATGGGTGTAATTCACCCACTAAGCCTGCAAGGAATCAATGTGTTTAATAGAAGATCCAATTAGCTTAGTCTCTTTTGCTTTCTTCTTTATGTTAATGTTTTGAGGGCATTTAGAACAGTTAAGTGGTATTCAGTGTTTAATTTAGCTGTACAGGAAATGCCAGTTCTCTCTTTAGTCTGGTACAGTCTACCATAGCTGGCTCTGTGTCCTAGTTGGCTTGACTTCTTGCCACACAAGGACATTCTGTCTAAGCCAGTGTTTCCCAATCCAGTCCTCGGGGACCCACAGTCGGTCCTTGTTTTTGCTCCCTCTTCACTCCCTACCAAACAGTCCATATTTTTGCTGGGAGCTGGGAGAGAGCAAAAACAAGGACTGTCTGTGCGTCCCTGAGGACCAGATTGGGAAACACTGGTCTAAGCTTATTTATCTATATATTACTTTGTTTTTCTTTGTATTGACAGCCAACTGAGACTTTTAGCAGAGACATAAACGGAGAGTCTTTTTGCGGTAACGGAATTACAGCAAGCTTACGCCAGTCATCATTATGATATACAGACAACAGTCTGACATTTACCTTAATTACATTACCGCTGACCTTATTGCCTCTAAACCCAGCACACTGCAGTTGTTTGTTCTGAAGAGACACAATTGTCATTGATGAAGTGTTAGATAGAGTGATAGAGTTAGACGGCCTTCTGGGCATTTCATTGGCTGGTTCCCATTTACAAAATGTTAAGCTTCATCCTGAGCCTGTAGCCTCCCTGTGGATGAATAATTTGAATCAATCCACGTCTGTGTGACCTTTTTTATTGTTTCTCTGAATGTTAGCACTGTCCTCAGACCAAGAGCACAGCATGAGTATTCCTTGGTAGTTCCACCCCCTCCACACATCTTTCATTCTTTTCACCAGCATTCTGATATAAATACAGGCCTCTTCGGCAGCACAGAGTTCCGTTTTCGATGCTCCCCCCAAAACACACTCACACATGAACATTTAATGACTCACCCAGCCCAGTCTGAATCTCATCCTTCCTGTAACCAGTCCATGCAAGGCTGTATTTTTCTGGACTGGACAGGAGGCTTGATGACAGTGCAAGTGTTTTTTAAACACACAAACTTTCCCTGTTTTGATGGTTTCCATGCAAATGTATGTGTTAATTCCTCTTGCTATGGTTTTGGTCAGAATAGTGTTTCCATCTTGTTCACGTATCAAATAGTAGAAATATGATATTTGTATTTGTCTGTTATTATGTGTAAGTTAAGAGAGCTGTGTGTTTTGAAATGTGGCTTTAAGAATGTTTCCTTAATACTTTTAAATCAGAAATCCCATTAATATGCTTTATCCATCCATCCATTCATTTTCTGTACCCACTTGTCCTATTCAGCATCGCAGGGGAGTTCAGAGCTTATCCTGGAAACTACGGGTACAAACTGGGGAACAACCCAGGATGGGGCGCCAACCAGTCACAGGGCAGATGTGTTTCATTAGTGTATGAAAAAGGTTTTGTGTTTTTTGTGAGGAACCCAAAAATAGAGAATCCAAAATAAAGACATAGAAAGGATGTGTGCAGTATAGTTTATCCCTTATAGATGCTAGAGAACTTTCAGCATTTAAGAAAACATTATTAAGCTCTTAATCACAATGTATGCCATAAACACGTCTTTCCGCATATCTTGAGTCATCAACCATTACCAGTTAGCCTGACCAGTTACTACCCTTTATTCTCATCACACTAGTGAATAATTTTAGTATTTGGCAATTGTTACAAAACAACCTCTGTCACCTTTATTTGAAATACCCATCGACAAACTTTTGCCGTCGTGTTTCTTTTTCCCATGGACTCCTTTTTCATTAATACCTGTTTTATCTACAGCCATATGCCAGTTTTTGCATAGTTGAGTTAATATTTTCACCGTCTGCACCTCTGTCCTGCTCTTTGGCTCTACTGGAGCTTAATCTTTGTTCTTGCTTACTCACACAGACATCCCTCTTTCACCACCCCTCGTGCGTTACATCATGTGTGTTATCGTACAGGAGGCATCTCGTAAACAGTTATCTCAGGATTAACTAAGTCAGTGTTTCTCAACCTGGTCCTTGGGAATCCCCCTAGATGGTCTATGTTTTTGCTCCCTTCCAGCTCTCTACCAGGAGCAAAAATGTGGACTGTCTGGGGGTCCCTGCAGACTGGTTTAAGAAACGCTGTACTAAGTCAAGCCGAAAGATGGAAGTTTCTCTATAAATGTATTTGTTATATTTATCTTTCATACCTTACAACTCTCCATCTCTGTCTTGTGGCTTCAAAGGCTATAAAAATGTAGGATAATGTTGGTTTTTTTGGGGGGCACAGGAGTGCAATCTATACTGTGCTGATTGGGTTTAAACTGGGGGCTTTTTGATATTTGAGTCCATAGCAACATCTGTTGGAAAACTGTCGCCTCAGAATTCAATTTGGCTGATATGTGCATCAATTTAAGGTTTCCGGCTGAGGATAATTTAGTTTCTGTAATGCTGGCATCTTTTGAAGGCTATGGGTCCCAGCACGGTGCCCTGAAGGACGTCCCATTTAAACGCGCTGGGAAGATGTACCAGGTTGTTGCGGACCTGCATTTTTTGGTCTTTAATCTGTGTGGAAATATTCACAACAAAGCAAAAGAAATTTGTGTAGTAGCAGCCGTGCTTTAAGAGGTATTCTGGAAGGATTGTGAGGTGTGGCATCAGGCTGTAATTTCAGTCTGAAAGGCTCAGCGTCAGAGCCATGACCTCTGTTAGAAAATACAGGCGAGTCTTTTGCCGCATGAACTAAAAGAGCTGATTCAGAGCTGTGTTTTTGGGCAAAAGCCAGATATTCATTTTTCATGTTTTTTTTTGTAAGGTTTTTTTCTGGCTTATTATCACATGCTGAAAAATATTATACTTGTCCCGTTGTTGGTCCTGTTGTCCCACATATATCTGTCCCTTACCTGCGACTCTGCCGCAAGAATTTCAGTCATATTCCTTGGAGCACAGATGACAATAAAAGCTTGAAACTCAAATTGCTTTTTGATAAAAATTACAGGGGAGGCCTTTCCCTCCAGATTAAACATAAAGGAAGGTGCCGCTGGTCCGGGCAGCTCTGAGGTGAACCTGAGCTGCTACAGTTATGGTGTCTGGCGCTTACGTCATAACCACATGTCTATAAGATGAAGACACACTGAGGACTGGGTGGTCGTATTTCTCCCACACAAGGAGAGCGACCAGGACGCCGGCAGGGGTTTAGACTCCCAAGTCTTGCCATGCCTTGTGAACAGGAGGTCACGGGTTGCCAGTTCCCAGAAATATTTGATGAGGGAAGTCAGCTGAGCCTGTTGGATGGCCAGGAATGCGACCTATGTGTGAGGAACACTCACTGGTGACTGAGTTAAGCGAAGCATGACAGGGAGCAAGAGACAGAGAGCTGGGCAGTACGGAGTGCAGAGCGCGTGACTCGCGTTTTATGGCTGCCTTGATGCTTTTTCACCGCGGCGACACCACGCCTCGTGATCTTCTTCGGAACTCTCATGGAACTGAGAGTGAAACGTATTATAGACAGCCCTGTCCGACCCTGGCTTTTTCGTCAGGTTAAACTTAACTGCACATTGAATAAATAAATGCAAATACTTCACCAGCAAAGCCTTTACCCTCCACTGCGGAACTCAAGCCGAGGGTGTACAGCCTGGCTGGAAGGCCTCTGCCATCACTGAGCTGATAATAGGGGTTACTGAGCTGATAATATTAGGACACAGGCTCAGTTTACCGACTTTACATTTTAGTGTAGGCATTGTGGGTAGGCCTGTCTCCCGGACAGGATTCTGACTAGAAATGGGGTTACTGATGATGTGAGGGACCTGGGTTTGTAGGTATGTATGCCTTTTCTGTAGTTATGTATGTTTGATGAGTTTTGTTGAGTTTGCTGACCAACCAAGAAATTCAACAGTATATAAACAAGATTTAAAAAAATATATATATACATAATAATTAATATAACAAATAATAAAATAATAATACGTTATATAATAAATAATATTGAATATAGAAATATTATATATACTTATTTTGTCTTACCAAAAATGTTCAACTATTAATTAAAAGGCACTGAGTGAACAAACGGAAACACTTCGATACATTAGAATTTTTTATGTTGATTTATTAAAAGAAGCTATTTGACCAATTCCCCCTAAAAATAGCATTTGCCACATAGCTGGTGCTTGCTGCCTTTACCAGCAATGAATGAAACCAAATGTCTCTTATAGACATTACTCAGTCTCTCCCGGCACCACGGAGGAATCTTGGCACTCTCCTGCAAGCGGGACTGCTTCGTCTCAGTGACATTTGTGGCTTTACAGTCATGAATGCAGAACGTTGTCTGAAGTCTTTTAGGAGCATGCATTTATCTTTTTATCAGTAAGCAGTGATTTCAGGCCGGCTACGCATCTTTCTGACGGTGGCTGTGAATGCTGACCTCAGCCAACCCTCAGAGGTCTGAAAATTCTACAATTGTTTGTTTTTGTTTTGTTTCCTGGATTTTGGCGGTAAGGCCATTTCTGTGAGCATTCTCATTGAAGTCTGAAAGCCCTGAGCTTTGGCCCTTACTGGACTAGTGGGGATGTACAGCGGTCTGCAGAAATTTATTTTACTTGTATGGTGTGACGCACTTCTAAAATCAGGCAGCTGTCTGCTTCACTCTGATGGTACGGGGTCAAAGGTGGTCTAACCCAAGTATATAGATCATTGTCAGGGTGCTCAAACTTTGAGTTATCTTCTTATAGGGAATGAATTTTCATTATCATAGGGTTAATAACTAGAAACTAGAAACTGTAAACTGGATGGAGCTAAATAGCAAAACGGTTGAAGAGGCATGGGAGTTTTTTAAAAGCACA
>JAODLD010000136.1:5557807-5576433 GCA_026781065.1 Mormyrops boulengeri
TAATCCCAGCTATGACAACTTCAACCCCTACCCAGCCCTAACCTTAACCTTAAGTATGCAAGCAAAATACAAGACTTTTGGCGTTTTTAGTTTTTTGATTGCAGTTACACATTTTTAGAAAATTGAGTTTCCCCTTGTGAGGACTGAAAAAATGACAGGTTTTTAACACATTGTGGGGACTAATATATACATAACCCCCTCCCCCCCAAACACGCACACACACACACACACACACACACACACACACAATGCCCAAGCCACTGAGTTCTCCCATCTTCAACCACAGTCCAAAGACAGTGGGTGCAGGATAATCAGTGATTCCAGTCTGCTTACAGTCTGCTTTCAGTCTGGCAATGCCCTGAACATCCCACTCAGAATGTAGACAACTTTGTGTCCTATTGTTTCTCTGCTGTCTACAGCAGTAACTGGATAAGTAGTTACTGAACATTTATGAATGGGTGGGCTGCTCCTGTACATGTCATGTGGATCCTTTATGGATCATGTGACACCTTCACTGCTTTCTCCTACAGGAGGAGATGACCAGTGCCTTGGCCACCATGCGCGTGGACTATGACCAAGTGAAGATCAAAGATCTGGACACATCCAGCAACGCGCTGCTCAACAAGAGACGCAAGAAGGCCGCCGCCAAAGGGAAGATGGGTAGCACTGTGTGTAACAGCCAGTGAGAGCTGCAGTGTGAAGAAGGACGGGTGATGGATTTGGGTGGAACAGCTGGTCCTGCAGCTGGCAAGTGCATTAGAGGGAGGGTGGCACTACGGGTAAAGGCAGTGAAAGGTGCACCATGGCAATTCGGAATGGGATCTTCGAACATTAGGAAGGAAATACAGTCTAGAGCGGCATTCTTTAAGGGTGACAATAAGAGGATCTCTAGTCCTGTTCCCTGGTGCACATGTGGCAGTGTTCATAATTCTACTGCACTGTGTGTATCCAGAGAACTGCCTCTCCAGACGAATCCCATTCCAGCATCTGGAAGACGAGCAGCAGCAGTGACCAATCCCGAGCCGCAATGCTTCCCTTTTCAACTATTGAAATGCCCGGAATACCCGTGGCCCCTCCTACCAGCCCCTTCTGGACTGCACCTTCTTCTTGTGACTACAGAGATGTTGCTATACTGGCTTTGCTGCCAAGGCCTCAGGAACTGGAGGAAATGCAGAGGTTTCTTTTTTCGTGTGGAATCTTTCCTTCTAATTTTCTGTCTTGCTTGTACAACTCAGAGCATCAGAAGCTGGTAGCAATTGCAGCAGGTAAATGTTTAGTATTTTTCTGAAGACACTGTGTTACACTTAATGCTCCAAGTGTTGATCGCAGAAATATTATGTCATTGCAGAGTAAAAGATTGTATTTAGTCATTACACTGCCATTATTATTTGTATTGTTTGTGTCCTGCTTCATTGTTATGTACACCAACATGATGTGTTAAATAAAACACATTGGTGCAGACTTTTTCATAGTGTCTGTCACTAAAATGACAACATCTTGGTCCAACTGTTGCCATATTTCTATGTTATATCATATGTGATGGATGAGGGTGCATGCTGGATGAATTACTGGTGATGCAGAACTCTACTTCCCATAAGACCTCAGGATCAGGTCACCTGATGAATTGGCCTGTGACTGGAAAGATGTCAAGATAAAATGCAGGAAGCTTCCGGAGGCATTCAGTAAAAGGGCTGAATCAGGTGGTATAGCTTATTTCTTTATTTTAATTTATTTATCCTCTCCTTTGTGTGGCTGCATTTAAGAAAGAGCGTTTAGCAAATTGGCTTGCACAAATAGCTTATAAATTTGCAGATTTTGGAACAACATTTTGGGGCCAGTTTTTCAGTTACATTTTTCATCTGTGATTTCACCCGTTAGCTGTGCTCAGGCATGAAAATCATACCATTAATAATTAAATTTAATAGGATTTAACAAGCGATCGAAGAAGGAGCCAGTGATGTGTTTTGGCCTTCACACAGAGAACTCTCCTTTACATTGGCACCCAGCTAAAATCCATTTTTAAACAAACATTCATTGAAATGTGACAGATGTGAGAGGAAACTGCCATCAAACTCAGGGTCTGTGTCTGGTACGCTTTCATTCTTTGCAATAACTGCAAAACAGAGGCCAGGTGTTTAATTCAGGGAGCGTCTATAGCAAACAATGAAAAGGCAAAGATTAAATCACGCTAATCATGTTGAGCCAGGTGTTTACCTGCCATTCATGTGTTGGGTCTGGGTTAGCATATTGTACTTAGCAATGTTCTAACTTCACGCTCGAAGATTTGTATGTACCCCTCAATCCTAAAACGCTTTTCAAATGTGTGTTTATAGTGGCAGCTGATAAACACCAACACGTTTTGACCTGTACATTCATCAGTACCCTGTGTAAAAAAGCCTCTGCCTACAGTAAAATTTAATGCATCTTAAATGGATTATGACCCACCTCTTCTGCAATAAGGCAAATGTTATTCTGCTGGGGTTCGAGCCAAGGGCGTAACTTTGGTTTGAACATTGGGGGGGGGGGCGTTCGCGCTAAAGAAGGTAGAGTCACTGTGAGGTTTTTTAAATGTGTGTGTTTATAAAAGTATGGAAGACAGACGGGATTAAGAAAATCAGGAATATCGGCCAACTACTGGATTGGCGCAGTGGGAAGCATCGTCACATCACAGCAGCGGGACTGGGGGGTCTGAACCTCGCCCATGCGCTGTGTGGCTGTGTAGGACGCCTATGTAGGATTCTCGCAAAACATGCAGCACGGCAGATCGCTGTTCCTAAATTGCCCATAGTATGTGCATTTGCGCTATACTGAACTAGCATCCCATCTATGGTACCCCTGGTCTTCTGTCCTGTGCTGCTGGCTGGAGGCTCCTGGCTCCATGCAGCTATGCATTAAATAAGAAGATGAATGATAGATGGACCACTACTCAAAGTATCCTAACCCTGAAAGCACACGGTATGGGAAAATGGGATTCTGATTAGGCTTGCATGTTCTGTCTGAGCCAGTTACCAGTCCTCTAAATCCGGGGTCACAGAGAAAGACAATACTTTGATAATCAAAATAAATGAAGGTGTTCATTTGTGTAAAGTTTGGCAATACATTTATTTTTATTTAGCAGACATTTTTATCCAAAGCAACAGACAAGTGAGGCAAACAGCGTGTTACAAACATACACACTCTCAGGCATAAGTGAGGCAAAGTTTCCAATGAACAGCCGAGTACAAGTGTAAGCAGTACAGGAGCTTGGCGCTAGAGATTGTTCAAGCACTGTATCTAGTTTCTGCCATTCAGACTGAGGACAAATCGAACAGTTAATACTCACTTGCTGAGCCGGTCCCAGTCCCCTTTGGTGTTCGTTCTTTTCTTTTAAAGATGTCCATCCATGTTTTGCTCCTTGCTTTATAATGTGTTCCCAGGAGAAGCAGGGAAGGACGCTGCATTAGTAATTTGGGAAATGAGCGATAATGAGAGTCCTTCCGTCACTCAGCAGCTGTCTTATGTGGGCGGGATGAAGAAATTCAGGGGAGCAGTAATAAGTGGGGCTTTTAAGAGGAATGCGGTAGATCCTGGGGTAGTGCACAAGAGGCGTGTCTTACAGGCTGCAATCCTGCTGTTTCTCTCTTGTTTACTCTTCTTAATCACCATGTTTTCCACTCCAGACCTCCATGCTACAGCCCCCTGAACCCTGACCTTTGACCCCGAAACCCTGAAATAGATTCTGTCTGCATTCCTTCATGGCAGCTGACTAAGACTGACTCTGGCAAGGAAATGGCAGCATATGTGGAGTCATTAGGCCTACTTCCATTATCATGCACAGTGCTGCTACTATGGTTATGTGTATTAAAATAGCTACGACCTTTAACAGTTACATGCCATTCAAATGGACTTATTCATATTACCCCAGTTCTAAGCGAATTATGGCAGCCATAGAAATCCGAATTAGCCCTCACTGACGTTCAATGCTCAAGTACTCAAACATATAAAATATTTTACATATTGAACATATTAAACTAGGTCATATAGATGGCATATTAAAACAATTTGATGCCTAAATATAACATTTCGTTAGTGAAATATCATAGTTCAAAGAAATAAGAAAAATGGCTTTAAAAGTATCGTGAAAACATTATGGAGTATTAGAAATAAAAGAAAGTATTTTCTTGTTAAATGAAAAAAGGCTGTCCAAATTTACTGAGACGTTTGGCAGGAATACTAATATCCAGTTATTATCTGAGCACATCGGCAGCAGTATTAATGCTTGCTTCTTGTCACCAGGCGCTTAAGTGCGATGACAGTCGAGTGAGCGATTTAAAAAGCCACACGGATGCGGCGCGCAGCAGCCTTCCCGCACGCTGCGCTCAGTGCGTCCCCTGCGCCGCCGTGCCAGCAAGTCCGCCCCTTATTCATACGGACCACTACGCTGGCGGCGGACTGCGATCCCGCGACACCCGGACGATGAGGGGCTCCGGCGGTGCCAACAGCACACGGAACCTCGACAGAACCGGTGAGGGGCTGCTTGGCATTCGGCTGACATTGCGATCGCTTGCCCTGTAGGCGCGGTAGCTGAGGCGGCGGGCTTGTGCGGAGCTCATTCGAGAAAGCTGGTGCGGGACTGAAGAAGTAA
The DNA here is from genome assembly GCA_026781065.1 of Mormyrops boulengeri. NCBI lineage: Eukaryota > Metazoa > Chordata > Actinopteri > Osteoglossiformes > Mormyridae > Mormyrops > Mormyrops boulengeri. The sequence goes on from JAODLD010000136.1 coordinate 5,562,432, forward strand.
ACAAGATCGGTCACGTAGGCACCGCTTTCTGAATCGAGACCCTTTTCTACACTCCCAGACTATACATTTACCTCCCTGATGCATGCAATGTCATGGGGCACGTTTAATAGCTATATCCGTGTGCTTAGATGATTTGGTACGGATCTGCTTCGCTTTGTTTTCCAGTGCATTCAGTATGACTTCGATGCGAGCTGTTATTTCAATAACACAGAAACATCTGTTGAAGAAACGCAGGTCGTGTGGATTAAACGCCAACTCTGCAACTTAAAATAGCGCTGCTTCTGTTTAGGTGTACGGATAATTAGATATTTGTCATGCCCGGGTTGTTGTAAAATGCTTCTCCCCAGTAGCGCTTTTGGTTTTACGTGCAGATACAGTAGTGTCGTTTTACTTGCAGCCAGTGCTGATTATCGAAGAGTATTTTTGCTTCTGTTTCTGACTGTTAGGGTACAACTATTAACCGTGCAAGTCTGCATGTAGGCAATGGCTACGATATGTTATCTGATGATCAGTTACTCTGCTATACCTACCGATCTATTTATGTAATGTGTTATACTGAAGTGGAACAGGAACATCTCCGCCGAGACTGAGGTTGTCCGATTTGGGATTGATATAAAGCTGTTGTTTATCGTGAATCAAACGGTCGTGCTAGTGATTTTTCCCCCCGATTACGTGTTTGTATACATTATTAGAGTAATTGCGTGAATGAAGTTACATCGTGTTTCCCGTTGAGTGAAAGTAGGCGTCAGATTCACTTAATTTAATTCTTATTATCATATGATATATGATATATGTGAACAGAATAAAAGAACAACAATTCTTCTAAAATATAACTTCATTTTGAAGACCTTATGTCTATTTTTGGCCTTGGTTCAATAACGGGTAAGAGTTTGTTTCTCTAAGAACAAGTCACTTTGATTCACGACGTTATAGTGATTATTTATCATTTTCAGTTTTCAAGCTAATCGTGGGATTTATTATCCGGCGTTTATGGATGGCTGAGACCTTTAGCAAAGGTGTGACTGACCACCAGAATGCTGGGCCAACTGGCTGTTTACAAATCTTTGAAGTAGCTAAGAAAGAAATCGTATTAGTGCCAGCAGCCGTGTTTTTGTTTTAATTTGCTTTTTTGCATAAAATACGGGACCACAATCCAAGGCAGTGCAGCCCAGCCCTGCTGTGATGGCATAGGCACTGTTTTGAAGCTAGTAAACTGTCTGGAATGAGCCAAAGGTGTATGTTTGGAAATGACACTCTGAGTAGTGCAGTTCTCTGGATCATACTGAAGGGGTCTTGTGAAATCTGCTCCCACTGACACGCCGCACCTTGTTCCTGTGCTCTCCCCGGGATTTCCGAGCAGCCTGTCTGCTTATGACACAGACGGGTGGATGTTTCCAACCCTACACTTTTGCATGAGTATTAATGACACGTGGTGATGACCGGGGCCTTATCTGCTTCTTGTCACTGGGTGTCTTTTTGGGAGCGCTGAGCAGTGCCCTGTGTCATGGAGGTGGGCTACAAAGGAGGTGCAGTTACTCTTGACAGTCTGGCTTTCTTGGGAAGCTGATGAGATAGTTTCAGATGAATCACATTCAGGTGATGTATTCGCACTGTCAGATCTCAGTGCTGCTCTCGGGGTGTCAGTGTGGTTAGCCTTTGTGTGATTGCAATATAAAACTCCCTTTTGATTTTCCTGTCTTGCATATTGCATTTTGTAGCCTTAATCTCTACAAACATTTGGTCCCTTTCTTCCCGGGCTGAACCAAGTATTAAATATCTGTTTTAGCATTAGCCACAACGAAGCAATCGGCTTTATGATTATGACACCAGGTGGTTTTTGCCTACTCCATAGTTTGGAGACACAAAGACATCTCTTCCCTATGGGCAAATAATGGGTTATATGGGTAGAATAAATTCCTTCCATAATCATGTAGATGTCCAGTACATGTTGATTGTGTAACATGTCTTTAAATTTAAAGTTTAAATTTATGAAGGCTTTTCGTTAGGGCATGCTGACCTTCTGTTAGCAGAGTGCGTGCTGTATGTGCAGTCAGCGTTTCAGCTGGTGTGGGCCGAAGGAGGCGTGTCCTCAACAGTCTGTTTACAGGAATTTTATTAATTAGTTGAGCCTTTGTTTCAGCCAGACTCTCATAACATCACTGCCTGTTTGGCTGCCCTTTCAAAATAAAGAAAACTGGTTTGATTTAAATGTTGTCATACATTTAAAAGGTAAAATAAGCATTCAATAAAACATGATGTTGGATAAGAGTTAAGGTATTATTTCTCTCTCCGTGGCAGCACTGCAATAATAATAATAATATTTAATTTTTGTTGTTTTTAGTAAAATAATAATAAAAATACCTTTTACCTTTGATACAAAGTCAGTGATAGATATGCATTTTGTGTCGTTTGGGGGCAATAGTTATTGTTTTGTATTTAACACTTTAATATTTTTGCGGCATATTTATCGCAGCTATAGAAATGGTAGTGGTACATTTTACTCTTTGGGCATCTGGGCTTAGAGCATGTGTTTCAGTGGGGATGTGAGGGTGTGTGTGTGTGTGTCTGGCTTTTTGTGTGCCAGGTAACTAGCTGGACAGGTGTCTTCCTGGATTATCAGCCTCCTGGGGGGGGCTGGATTTGAAGAACACAGCCAGAGCCCAGAGCTGCCGTTCCGGCTAAGGTGTGGAACCTGCTGTTGTACCCTTCAGCAAGACGTCTTGTCAGAATGGCATAGAGGTCTATCAGTCGCTTGGCACAGTGTCCTGTGTTAATCAAATAAATGATACACTCTGGCTGTTTTTTTCTGCTCGGCGCTTTAAGTCTTAAGCTTACAGAGCGTAAGTGAGCTGGACTGGGTGACCTTCTGGGCACGATTCACATCTGCAGGGCTGAATCTAGTAGATCCTTCCAGAGTGATCTCGGATATTTTTGGTAGGGATGATGGGTGCAGAACGAGGCCTTGGATGAAGGATGAAGAAGCAAATCTCATTTCATTGACAAATGCCAGTAAGCAGTGATGTTCAGTTTAAATGTGTGACAAAGTTAAATCACATGATACAGGTCATGAATCAGAGACAATTATGTCTCATTAAGGAATATACAAGGTGTACAAATTAAGTAGGGCATTAAACTAACTTGTATGACATATGAAACAAAAAAATTGGTTTCAGTTCACAGTTTCAGTTCTGCTACAGCGGAGGTGTGCGCCTTCGTTTTTTTGCAAAGTCAGCATTTTGCAATGCAGTCATATGCCCAAGGAGCATCACGTTAATAAAAATGATCCCGTGTGCTTTGCATGTACATGAATTACACAAATGGATATTTTCTAAAGAAGTTAAAATTAAGTACAGAGTTTTAGGGTGCAGCAGTTTTAAATTTCCTGGGATTTCATTGGGCTGTTGCCGGTTCCCGGATACATTACCTGAACCAGTCTGGCCTTCTGAAATGGGGACCACACGAAACAGGCCCCCTTGCAAACACTGTAGCTCAGGGAAAGGCATTTGTACCTGATGCAGATCCAGGTACAAGCCCAGCCAGGCAGGGAGGCTGTGGAAGCACTGCAAGGTATAGTTGCTGGAAGACTAGAAAATGCCAATTTGTCTTTAATTTAGCTGCAGTTTGGACTTTTTAAAATGCAGAAAAGGTCTAAGTAGTCACTTATTTTTTTTTGCAACTAGTGCTGTTCTATAGTGTAAACAAATGCATTAAAACTTATCCTAACGTGACTGAGTATATGAAATATTTTAATAGGAAGCAGAGATGTGCACAGAATTTTCATGGGGCAGGTGCCTGAATGGGCTGGGGGGTGGTGGAGAGTGGAGGGTAGCCAACCGGAATATTTTCCAGATTTGTGATTGTCAGCTATAGAAAAAAGGACACTTTAAGTCATTCATGTAAAACAGGCAGCTGCTCAGACACCCTCATGCACTTGCCGTATAAGAAAGGTCATTTAGCAATGCAGCTCATTCTCTGCTATTTTGTTTAAATGGTGCACAATATACAGTATTTAGCATTTTGAGTATGGCTGTATGCTATTTATTTTCAAACAAATACTGTTAGTGCATGCCTACAGCATTTATATGTAAATTTGTTTCTTGAGGAGTAATCAATATAGGGAAATAGTGCACAGGGTTGGAAAAATAATGCATGGATTTCCAGGAAATTTGTCCAAGACCTTTGACCTAGATTCTAAAATGAGGTATTCCTTTGAAGGCGTAAAGACAACGTTTCCGCTCAGAGCTCCTCTACGTGGTGAGAAGTGGTACTACAACAGATCCCTGCCACACGGACAAACAAACCGTATATCATTACTATATAATAGCGGGGCCGCGTAAAGGCTTTTAAAATGATGGATGGATAGAGAGAGAATTTTTGTAATATAATTCCTAAAATGATACCAGCTTTTAAAGTTGTATATCACGTGAGACATTTCATCGGGACGCACACGTTGACGTACAGGATACCTGTGAATATTTTATTAACGTATCTGTATATCCTATTTTTAAATTATAACGTTGTAGTGATATGCATTATATAGTAGATCATATCTAAATAGGCCCTGTCTTTAAATGACGGTTTGACGAGGAATCATGAAACAATCTGTTAGAATTAGATTGGATTTGGGTACAAAATGAGCGTGATATTACAACTTTTTAGTAATAAACGCTCCATTCAACAGATTTAAACTTGCTGATGGCAACGGTGCTAGTTAGGCACGATGATTATTTGCTGTTTCATTACAATACGGCATTATAGAGCAACATTAATTTACAGATCGGGAAATACGGCCGTATGAACGCCATACAGGATAACGTCCACTAACAGGATACCTCTAGTTAAAAGCGTAAGGGATGTCTACGGGGGAAAAACTGAGGAAAACTTCCAATCCAGTCAGCGTCAGTGACTGGCATCTGGGAAACTAGCGTGTCCAGTAATAAATGAAGCACATTGTGTATGAGCACTTCATGAAAAACGGGATTTGTGCTATCATTTACCGTTCTCCTTTGTTATAATACTGCACTTCTCTAGGTAGTTAACAGATATTTATCATTCTTAATTGTGTGGATGAAACGTTATGTAATGTTTAATATAAATTGCAGCACACTCATGTGTGGTAATATGTTAACCGCAATTCGTTCCGGGTGTGATGCAAATCGCTTTATTTGGGCATGTTTTATACGCATTACGGTAAATACCGTATTTCCTTGAGGCACCAGCCCCCGCTGCGGTATTCGTGCGAAAAGTGTGTAAAAGGCGGTGCGCGCGCCGATGGTACCGTCGACGGCTCGGTCTGCGATGGAGGTCCCCGCGATGCCGTCTCCTCGGCAGCTTACCCAGAACCCGCTCAAGAAAATTTGGATGCCATGCAAAAATGGCCATCCGGAAAGAACTATTTCTCAAAGAAAAGGTTAGTATGCCGGCACGACGCGATAGGCTACAATATTTCTTTCGTATTATTTCGTCGAGATCTATAAAATAGCAATAAGTAATTGCGCTTCGCATTAAATCTCCCATCATATTGCGTGTGAGATGGCGACGTCCCGAAACCATTTTTACAGTAGGGCTTGAAGCGAAAGCGTGGAAGTTGATAGGCTGGGTTACAATAACATAGCTAATTAGCATGCAACATATTCCTAATTTGTCTCACTCAGTTTGCGAAGAATAGTTCGCCACCCAGCGAAGCCTTGTTTGATCGGGCTGTGTTAATGACGAGCAATATTAGTTAAGGTGTGACCGACGATCTGCAGCCAGGTTAGCTGTTTGTGCATGACTGATCGGCATCCCGCATGGGTCGGGAACAGCCACTCCTTATTTATTCACGCAAAGAAAGTAACTGTGACAGCAGAGTTTTCTTTTCATGTGATATGCATTGCAAAGGATTTCATCTGCCGACATACGGCGTTTAAAAGTGTGCAGAGGTTAAAGTTCGGCACGCTTCCTTAAATGTATAATTATCCTGGCGTGATAGTAATAGTAAAATCATACAAGTGCGTTTTAATGCTTTATTTGCCATGGTCATAAGAATTGAATATGATTTTGAGTCATTACATTGATTAAAGCCAGTCAGTTTGCTGAAAGCTTTTTTTATTCTTAAGTACGAATTAATCAATGAAAGAAGTCAATGAATCGCATGAATTATCATTTAAAATTAGTTGCCTATTACAGACCCACAAAAAGAATCACATGGGAAACCCCCTAATCGCAGATGTGTGAAAATACAGAACTTCTACTTCAAATAAGTACCCAGGTTTTTGGACAGTGGTATGGATTGATATGCCTACTTTGGTAAAACCTTGTGCTGCTGATTTGACCTTTTGAGGATCCAGTACTTTGCCCGATTGGGTTCCAAAGCATCTCTGCTATTCAGTTTCTGAAGCTTTCCTGAATGCTATTGTATGGTAACTAACATTTATGGTCAAATAAAATATTTGAGTCCTAAGCTATTTGATGGTCAGGCTACGTGTTGCAGGGTCGCCAAGGTTGCTCAGCTGGCTGGAGTGAGATTTTCAATTTGAGGCAGGTTTGCACACACATTTACATGTATGTACGTTTTTTTCACCTTGTAATTAGTCTGTAAGGTTTGCAAACTACCCCGACACTTCTGATGTAGCTAATATCAGGGTTATAATATAATAATATCGATACGGCGTAAGATTTCTTGCGTAAGAGTGAGAGTCAGGAAGCATGAGTGTCTCACCAGATGCGTGAGAGCTGGCAGCCCTAGTGTTCATGTTACCAGTAGAAAGTTTATTTCCAGTAGGAGGATTTCATCATACATTTAGTCACAATTGCAAAATAATGGCATGTATTCAGCCCAATTTTCAGGGGACAGAATGCCCTTTTTTCTGCTTCCTTATCCAGCTTGCCTCCAGAAACCATTATTAGTAAAATGCTAGGGTTCACTGGTTGTTTTTGTATGTGCTATGTACAATATCAACTGAATTATGTCCCATTTCTGCTGGAGTGAAACCTGCTGATACAAACTAGATCCTCATTCTGTTATTTAGATTGCTTGGACCCTGATGCACAGTGCTGTGTTGATGGATGCAGGGTGACTTTACCTTCTGAAATGATCTGCTTACCTCCCCAAAACTGAGAGAATTGTCGCCGGTGTCATTTATAGGAAGGTTATGTCACCCCGCCCCCCCGCACACTTGCAGTTCTTCTCCATACTTCATGGACAAAACGAAGAGCTTTTGCGCACTTTGAAATCAGTTTATTGTTAACATTTTTACCCTGGTACGAGTATGGTTGGTATAAATCTAAAAATTTATATTTGAATATGTTACAGATTATTTTTGTTATGGAGTTGATGTCCTTCAGAAGTTTTAGTGAGTGACATTTTTTTTTTTTTTAATTTATAATCTAAACAAAAATTGGGTAATTACCAAAATGCAAAAGCACAAGAAAAATTCAAATTAAAATTGGTCTCTGAATATTGACTTAATAATGAAAGCATGAAGCCTTATGTACATAAACAGGTTTGCTTAAGTTGGTGCCTGTGTTATTGCTGTCTGCCTTACGCCAGTTTCTGTTTCTCCGTAGTGTGTATGACCAACTGCCCCACCCTCATTGTTACGGTTGGCCTTCCAGCTCGAGGGAAAACCTACATCTCCAAAAAGTTAACCCGCTACCTGAACTGGATTGGTGTGCCCACAAAAGGTACCATTTCAGTCTTGATGCCGTAGTTTATGAAGTTGTGGAATGTGATTTAATGAGTGATACGTGGTCACTCGAACACAGGAAGTATTAAAGGTCTGTCTCTTCTTTCAGAGTTCAACGTTGGCCAGTACCGTCGAGAGTGTTTGAAGATTTACAAATCATTTGAGTTCTTTCGGCCGGACAATGAAGAAGGTTTAAGGATAAGGAAGTAAGCGTGGCATTCATGTAGAGTCCCAGTGGCACATCATGAAAACATGTTGTTACAGATCAGTATTGTTCAGGCTTCAGCAGAAATATGAGCAGTCCCTTGTTTTGATTTATGGTGAACTGAACTGCTGCGGGTTAAGCGGAGCAGAGCAGTAAGTTTGATGTAGGTTGTTGTTTGTTTTTAGTTCTTTTTTCTTAATTCTATTTTGATCATTTAATTTTTAATGGTTCAGATGAATAAATTGAGGCAAGTTAGCCTTAAAACACACAAAGACTGCTTAAAATTGCTATTACTGCATGTTTTCAATTTATAAGTGTTTTCGAGTGAGATCCTTTTTGAGGAAACGGTGTGTTCATGAATTCTCTATGCACGCTTTCAGTTCATGCGGAAGATGGCTGGTTTTGCTGGTTTGGCTCAGTGTCTTATTGTAATCGTGGCAGGCAGTGTGCATCAGCCGCTCTGGAAGATGTCCGGCGTTATCTAGGAGTTGAGGGTGGCCAGGTGGCGGTAAGTTGGGGGGTGTTGCAGTTCTGATTTTCTGTGATTTGTGTTGTTTACGTCTGTACTCTCGCTTGAGTTGATGTGCGAGTAAGGTTTTCATTGGATTTTGGTTGAATGTTAAATATTTTATACATAAATACATTTTAAAAAAAAGTATGTGGGTGTATTAATTGTAAGGAAAATATTGGGTCATTCCTTAATCAAACCAGGTATTTGATGCCACCAATACCACAAGGGAACGGAGAGAGACAATTACAAAATTTGCTGAGCAGAATGGCTACAAGGTAGGTTAAGTGCCCTGCAGCATTCCTGTGCGGGGGGGGGGTGCCGCCGCCGCCGCCGCCGTTGCTCCATTGCTAACTTACTGTTGCTACCTTGCACCTTCTTAGGTGTTCTTCGTGGAGTCTGTGTGTGAGGACCCTGATATCATTGAACAGAACATTGTGGTGAGGATCTCTGCTTTTTATAAATAGAGGAACATCATAGACAAAGTAACAATTGACTATTTCATGAGCAGATGCTTGGGGGTTTTTGACCGTGGTACACCTTGGTTTGATGTGTTGTCATCTGTTTGAATAGCAAGTGAAGCTGGGCAGTCCGGACTACACCAACTGCAAGACAGAGGAAGCCGTGGAGGATTTTTTGATGAGGATCAAGTGCTACGAGAATTCATACCAGACCTTGGACGAGGTTCTGGACAGGTAAGGCCCCGATGTAGAAGGTGGTCAGCACATTGTTACTATGACCCAACAAAGTGCCCCATATATTTCCGTCGGGAACACTGGGTAACCTCTTGCCCCCATTCATTTACATTTTATCAAACGGTCTCTGAGAGCATTTAACAGCTGCATTTGAGGGACTAAAATGTGGATGTTTGGTCCGCTGATGTCCCCTCTGACTCACAGGGAACTGTCCTACATCAAGATCATAGACGTGGGCCGTCAGTACCTGGTGAACCGGGTGCTGGACCACATCCAGAGCCGTATTGTGTACTATCTGATGAACACTCACATCACTCCACGCTCCATCTACCTGTGTCGCCATGGTGAGAGCGAGCTCAACGTCAAAGGGCGTATCGGGGGAGATTCTGGACTGTCGACAAGGGGCAAGGAGGTATGTATCTCTGTGCAGAGTGTTTCTGTCCAACTCTGGGAACAGGCATTTTAGGTGCTGTATGCAAACACTATGCATAACTATGCAATTTGTGTTATTTTGATTTATGCCACAGCACTTAAAGAAAAATGTACTTGAGAATATATGGTGTTATTTTAAGATCACATTTAAAACATGAACTCTGTTACTGGACAAGCAACAGTGTGCTGTACTGGCAATCTGCTGCGTAGTTGAAGCGCCCTCCATTATTATATTTATTTGTACTTGAAGAACAAAAAAGAATGGTTAAAAAAGTGTGGTTTTAGAGCATCTGTTTTTCTGTCAGTTTCCAAAACTTTTCTGTGTCGCTTATCAGTTTGGGAAGCGCCTGAAGCAGTTCATCCTGGAGCAGAACATCAAGGAGCTGAAGGTGTGGACGAGCCAGATGAAGAGGACCATCCAGACAGCGGAGATGCTGGGTGCGCCGTACGAGCAGTGGAAGGCGCTGAACGAGATTGATGCGGTGAGTCGGCCCCGCTGTATCCTGTGTGAGCATGACAGCGGAGGGGGAGGGTGCTCACTGGATGGGTGAAGGGCTCTGTGTGTAGGAGGCTATATTGATCCCTGTGTGGACTTTGTCCTCAGGGCGTGTGTGAGGAGATGATGTACGAGGAGATCCAAGAGCACTTCCCGCTCGAATTCGCCCTGAGGGACCAGGACAAGTACCGCTACCGTTATCCCAAGGGGGAGGTGAGCACGGAGGGGCCTGGGTGCAGGTTAGCTGGTTATCTGAGATCATCTGGAGATGTGTGCCTGGGTCTCCTAAGGAGACTTGGAAGACTGCTAGTAGAGGATTGTCCAGTAGTCAACACTTGTAAATGTGTACATGTGTAGGATTGTAAGGAATTTTAATTAAGAAGGATTTCTGATATTAGTAGAGTTTCTGAATTAATCTTGAGTGTAACAGATTACTTCCTGGGGAGCATGTTATTTTATTTATGTCTTTTATTGACCTTTTAAATTCCTTTAAAATGAAATTGCTTCTAAGCATTTCATTGTTCTAGTTCACTTAAGGAAAGGAATGGCAAAGAGTGGACTTATACAAGTGGGTTTATTGGTACTGGTTTACTTGCCTTAGTGAGTGCCAGTTTTACGTCATCTTCCATTGCCGAAGACCAGTTCCAATACTTAAGAACAGCAATACAAAAGTACTGTTAAAAAAAATCCCCAGATGTCATTCTTGCCCTCCCCAAACATCAAGGATGCATCGGTTGCATCCTTACCAGACAAGACCAGTCCCATGATTCATTGCAGCCCAAGTTTGTTCTTGTAAGGCAAGTTAGCAAGACCAGTCTTGCCAAGACCACAAGTAGTCTCTGCATGTCTGACCCACACCCTGCCCCTGCAGTCGTATGAGGACCTGGTCCAGCGGCTCGAGCCGGTGATCATGGAGCTGGAGAGGCAGGAGAACGTTCTGGTCATCTGCCACCAAGCTGTCATGCGTTGTCTCCTGGCCTACTTCCTGGACAAGTCTGCAGGTGCTGCGCTATGTCACTGTAATCCAGACCTGTCCTCCCTCCCAGCTCGGCGACAGGCTGCTCTTCTGTCACACGTACTACTTTTATTTTTTTCCTTGTCCCGCAGGGAAGCTGCCTTACCTGAAATGTCCGCTGCACACAGTAATGAAGCTCACACCCGTGGCTTATGGTGAGTCTTGCTGGCTGCTACAGCTCGGTGAACATTCCGGGCTTTTTGGTGGGATGAACCTCGTTCCCCTTGCCTTCGTCATTGATGACAAAATGACTGGTCAGAGAGAAGGACGTGGAAGAAAAACAGTAAGTGTTTAACTGAAGTGTTGTGTTTTCAGGCTGTAAGGTAGAGTCCATCTTCCTCAATGTGGACGCAGTGAATACTCATAGAGACCGACCAGAGGTAGGTAAAGTCCATTGTTTAGAGTGACTGTTGTGGAAGAACTGGATCTTTGTACTAAATATTGAGTGCTTTGCTTATCACTGATACCAGCCTTCATGGAAGGATATGTATTGGTTGGTTAACAGGGGTGGATTGACTTATCTGGAGGCCCAAGCCTTACATCAGCATGGTGTTACTGATTAAATTGTTCCATTTTTCCTGACTGGCTAACTGACACCCGCTGGTCCCTCCGGGGCCCTGACAGGCTTGGAAGTTTGTATTTCATTGAATCTTGCCAGTTCCTGACCAAAAGCTGTAGCTGCCATATTAGGGGATTTGATGGCATTACTTTCACATCATGGAGGACCACTTTCAATGTCGGCTCATCACTTCCTTTTTTGCCTGTCTAAGAAACCATTTTTTTTTCTTCTCCTCCTAAGGAGCATCCTATCCACTTTAGTGCTTCTTTGACATTGGACTATATAATGTGATGTAATGCAAAGAGTGACATGACTGTAAAAGCACTAAAATGCAAAAATCCTCTAGTGCAAGTTCCATTGGGCTTAGTAAAGTATCACTCTAGCTGAATTAGTTGAGGCAGGTTTAATCTTTTTAAAGAGGTCCTTATATAAGTAGGATTTTCTACAGTCAGACTACAGTGACAAGATTACTTTTAATAACATGAGATAATTTTGGAGTTTATAAAATTAGCTGCTGTAGCTCAACAAGTTGTGCATTGCCCCAGCAATCCAAAAGGTGTAGGTTCAAATCCCAGGGAGAACATACACAAATTGTAACCCTTCCTTCTACTGTAAGTGGCTTTGGGTAAAAGAATCAGGTAACTGTTTATTGGCCTCTCTGGGTCTTGATCAGATCCATCACACCTTGTCAGTTACTGTCCACAGCTGAAGACTGCTGTGTTCTTCTCTTCCAGAATGTTCATATACATCGTACCTCAGAAGATGCATTGCAGACGGTCCCGCCCCACCTTTGACATCCTGACCTGTTTGGATGGTGTCGGACCTTTTTCTCAGGGACAGAAACACACTTGAACCCTTCTTGCGTCCAGGCGTACCCTTCGCCTAAGCCCCAGACAGTTGGGGAGATTTGTATCATCCTCCTCCTGTTGAACTTGGCCGTTGTCTTTCCCAAAGAGGGGCTCGTACATGTAACTGGGTATTCACAGTGCTGTGTGCTCGGTGTCATTTTGTAGATGCTATCCCGTTTCTGTGCTTTACCGGGACCATCGGTTGACTTTTTGAATTTTACAGTGGTTTCAATTTTAGTGCTTGGAAGTGACGGACACAAGTCCAGTGTTTAGTGGTGTGTCTTATAGGAGTGGGGGGCGGTAAACCTGGATTAGCTATTGCTTTATTGCACCCTCTGTATATACTAGGCATGTTGAGAGCAGTGATGTCACTGGGATAAGGAGGGACAGCCCAATTCCCACCCGATGGCTATGGAGACCACAGCAAACAGTGACACAGGTAGTCAGCTCAGTCTGGAATTAAGATAAAAGATGCACAGAGACAGAACGAGTTTCCTGTTTGTGTGTTGCAAGGAAAGTGGACTGCTGACCCCAGACAACAGGTGATTGGGCGCTGTGCCTCCGATGCTAATCTTCATGAGGAGTGTTGGGCGTTTAGTGACTGCGTTCCTACTCAGAGGGGTTATTGGGCTAACTTGTCACCGGTTTGAACGTGGGAGAAGTCGCTTCCTGTGACTTTACATGTGGTTTTCTCCAGCGGAGTGAGAGACGTGGAATTTAGCCTTCAGTGTGTCTACAATGCTCAAAAATGAGAAGGAAATGCACGCCTCACTTCTCTATTTTGTCTCGATGACCTCAGAGGGTAAAGTCATAGCATCCATGCTGTCAGTGGTGTAGTGGTCTAAAACCGTTTTGTCTTTGGGTGAACAGCTCTATGGCGGTAAGGACATTACGGTTGCTTTAAATATTACCCAGATATTGAAGGTTGTCAGCATGTTGATGTTGCATTAATAATTGCATTCAATCTAAAGTCATTGTCGCTATGTAAGAATATACCCACATTGTGAATGGGATAGATATACAATTCATTTCTTACCGTATTGGAGCGAAGGGACTAACAACTAATCATAATCTGTGGCACTTAAATACCAAGAATGTTAATTCCTGTATGGGCACAAATTCCGATGTCGAATTTTAATGTCTTCACATAAAACTTGCTAGATGTCAAATTTTAAGTGATGAAATTTCTGAATGATCCAGATTTTTGTACTGGGTTCTTCTCCATTCCTACCTACTCTACCAGAAAACTGCCTGCAGATTCATTCAAACGAGTGGTGTCGGTGTTTGGAAGAAAAAGAAATAGCAGATATCTTCTTGTATATGAGCATTAAGTTTTGTTTTGAAAATGGTTATGGATTTTAATAAAATACAGTTTAGATTTGGTGTTAGTCATTTTTAAGCAGTACCGGTTGGGGTAGATTATGGTATTAAAATCCTGAACCCCTTCTCAAACTTTTTTTTTTTTTTTTTTTTTAAACAGCCCACAAGTGTAGGAAACACCCCCCACTACAAAAGTGGGGGGGGGGGGGGGGGGGGGGGGGGGGGGGGGGGGGGGGGGGGGGGGGGGGGGGGGGGGG
>JAODLD010000136.1:5576533-5598080 GCA_026781065.1 Mormyrops boulengeri
AACCTCTTTCTTGGCACATACTTCCTTATATAGTGAGACATGCATTGACTACCATACACTTGGAGATTTTTATTTTTTAGTTCTCATCAGCTACTCTTGTATTCATATAAAACCTGACACCGGTACAAAGAGTTAGCTGCATTGTGGTGGTTCGTGTGTGTTCACATCATGATGTACAAATCTAAGGCATTTACTTGAATATCATGCATTGTTCCTCTTTTAAACAGCCATGTGCAACTTTGGCTAGAAGACTTTTCACATGGGATCTATATCACACAAGTATGTCCCCAGCATCCAAGTAAGAGGCACACAAGAAAAACAAGCAAATGTTTATATATATATATAATTTTTGTTTTCATCATTGTTCATATGGTGTTGGCAAAATACATGTATGAATCTTTGTTGAAGTTTGACAATTTGTCAGTATTAAAAGTTTACTTGCATACATATTTTCCATTTACTAGAATTGTTTCTTGGCATTTCGCCATTTTTTTTTTTATGTTACTCCTTATTTAATGAAGGACCCGCTCCTAAATTTTGTTCCAAAAGGCAGAGAACAAGGCTGAGGGAATTCATTATTTACAGGCATTGATATTCACAAATCCCTCTGATTGGTCTCCTTCGTGTGGATCTTCTTACTGATTGGCTGCATAAACATCAGTCCTGACATCCAGGCCTGCAGCCTTGCAAGAAACCATGGTGATGGAACAGTGGGATACTTCCTTAGAACTGCAAAATGAGAAATGCATTGATGAAAATGGCCATTAGATTATTATGTGATTAACAATAGGCTTAGAATCAAATTATACATGGAACATTCACAACTCGCCACCTTGTGGCACCAGCATTCTTAGGGACATCTTATTTTACATACCCCAAAGAGGAATTTGCTGTATAATTTTTTTTAAAAAGCTAAATGATACATCTTCTCTGAATGATGTGTCTATTTATGGTAACAATTGAAGGAGTGGTAATTCAAAGAGGTGTGTCTGAGTCACATTTCTTCGCACACCAGTGTTTCTCAACCTGGTCCTTGGGGACCCCCAGACCTGTTTGTACGGAGCTGAGCGGGAGCAAAAACACAGACCGCCTGGGGCTTCCCAAGGACCAGGTTGAGAAACAACTGACACAGGCGACAAACCAAGAACTCACGTTCTTGAGAAACTCTTCAGCAACAATGCGGGCTCGAGCATTCACTGACAGCTTCATCTCGCTGATCTCTTTGTCAATCTCCTCCATGAAGTGGATGACAAAGTCCACTAGTTTATGCTTGTACATCTGCTCTGTGTGGAAGTTGGTGATGAGGAAGCTGATATCATAGCCCTGGTAACAAAAACCAGGAGGCAGTAAACATCTGATAAGTGACATTAGCTGGCGTCAGTTCAATGTCATTTCAAAGAGTAACATTTCAGAAAATAAGCTGCATTTATTTACCTATATGCTAAATCTCCTTTGGCTATGCAAAAGTAGCATTCTTGGCCAGATTTCATAAGCCTGATTCTTTAACTTTTCTGTATTGCATTGCTTGAAGCACTTTCTCCCCTCAGGTAAACCATATGAAATGCCAATGCACTATTCTGTCCTTCCTGACATTCAGTTCCAGTCTTGGCCTCTGTGTCCAGTCTGCCTCTCTCCCCTCCCAATCTCACCTCCACAGGTTTCCTCCTCAGGATGAAGAAATTCTCAGCTCTCATCATCATGAACCGCATGAATTTGTGGCACAAGATTTTCTCAATCTCGTCCGCCTGCCGGGACCAATCACGAGAGAAAGCTTCAAAGGCCTGGTAAGCATTCACTTTAGGGACTGCACACTACACTTAAGGATATTATTGTAATATATTTTAGAGTAAATATACAAGATTAGCTGGAGTGAATCAATTCTGCATAAAACCTGACAATCCAAACCTTGTTACAGATTGAATCTTGCATGTTTCATCGGGTGATTCGATTGTTAAGTAATTAACTACGGAATCTACTGTGCAAGATTCAAGCAAGTTAAAATAGTAAGTGTGGATAGCCGAGCTTTACCATCACCAAAAAACCAGATTAAACACAACTTAGCTTATTCTTGTGGCATGTTTTTGTCATGTACCGTTTAAGTTAAGCATGCGTGGATCGCATATATGTAATCTCACCTGCTTAACCGCGATGCTGACTCGTACCGAGTTGATAGACCCCTCTATGAGGACTTTCTCCTTTTCATTGCGGCTGATTATGACGGGCTGCAGCAGCAGCTCCTTGCTACTCCTTTTTAGGGAATAGGGAGGAAACGGTCACACGGGGATTTAGGGAGCCCTTCGGCGGCTCGGCGATGACCCCCCGCTACTCACCGGACCTCCACCTCCGGCTTGTTGTGCCGCTCCACCACCTGGGAGGAGAAGTTCTCCAGGCAGAGCGCCGCCTGCAGCGTGGAACGCACGGCGTTCAGGTACGGGCGTAAGGTTGCTGTCTGTGGGGCGACAGGATGACTGATCACTCCAGCGGCTAGGGCGGATAGAGACGGGCTACGATACGTGTATATCTAAGTCAAAGACTCTGCAAGCTGTCACTTGGGCTGTGCTTTCCTACGACAATCACGGGATCTCCTGCAAAGACCACTCTTACTAACCTTGGATCAGTTTTCCCCAATTCTTCCCAAGCAGAAACCAAGTGCAACAATATGTGATTGAACAGCGAAGCTGGAATAACGCAAAACTTTCAACGGCCAGTAAATCCGCAGTACAAGACAACAAAAAGATAATAAACGATTATTATACGTATTAAACATCTCATATGTTTCATAAGCACAGTATAACCATTTATAGGTCTAAAGCAGTGACCACAAACAAATCTGAAGTAGAAGTAACCGAAGACGCTTCGCCTTACAAAACAGGAAACAACTTGCCCTAGAGTTATTCACGATGATGCATGTTTTATATTCAACCAGCAATTCAAATACTTAACAAGCTATATCAGCGGTACTTTGTAAACCAGTGTTTAATATAATCGATTTAAAATATTATTATGACTACGATTAAACAGTTGTGAAGAACTACAGATGATTCAATTTCGACGTATGCATTACAGTATAGTATCTGATGTTGAAAATCAATATAATAAAAGATTAATTTTATGTCGAGAATTACCGCAACGCTCAAGCTGTGGATAACTATTTAGATATCTGTTTAAAAACTGGGTGCGGATTCAAGATAACGATGCACCCTGATACATTTCAGACTTTCTACGCGGGTTAAAACTTGAATACTTTCTAGCATTACTACAGAGAAATTTCCTAAATATTTCGGAGAAAATGCATCACACTGTCTTGTCTGTGTGGCGTCAAATACATCACAATTATAGAATGCAGAATGAAATAAAAGATTGAGTTTTCCTTACCATTTCCCTGGTTCCGCGAGGTGAAAAACGGAAGTGCTGCTTCCGCGCATGTGTACGACGCCTCTTCCGTGAGCGCGGTATCTCATTTGCTAATAGGGAACAAATTTCTCTGCTTTTTTATTTGTGTATGTTACTAATGTATCATTCAAGAAAATAAAATGCACATCTGCTACAGATGCACCATTTGTTCTTCCAATACATTAATATTTTTTTTAGAAAGCAAAAATTAAATGCATTGCCACTTTTGATACAGACTTAAACTGAAACTTAATTCTGAAACCCACAGTGCGTGTCCTGGATTGGTGGTAGTGATGATGATTATTATATTATTATTATTATGTCTCCCCTTTTGAGTACCCTGCTTCACACAAATATTAGTAGAAAACGGGTGGATGCAGGCCTCATTCACTTGATGTCGAAATGCATGACGATTATTACACAAGTAAAAAAAAAATCCAATTATCTCGCTGATTTAATAAACACTTTGACTTCTTTTATTGCTATTTTTTGTATTGTAATTACGTGACTCCTAGCTTAAATGTGTAGTTATGTTATTTTGAAACATGTTGTATGATATAAGTACGTCTCAATATAAAATCGTTACGCAAATATTCGCGCTGAGGCTCGCAGCACAGGAATCACGTGACAGGGATGTACAGTCACCGATGCTTTTGGCACCGAAATCACGTGACAAAGGTATGTGAAGCCGTACTGAAGCTTCCTGTACAGGAGGCGGTAATATTGCACTGTTAAACAAGAAACCCAGAAAGGACTTCAGATGAACCGGTTCATCGGACGTGCGTGAACATCCAGTTAGCTACACAGAAACCTCAGTGCAGAGGTAATTTACTTTACGTGATTTATCAGGTTAGTTTAAGTGCAACTTCAGATACGATAAACGTAATATTCGAGAAAAGCATCTAAAGTGACTTTGGAATAAATATGTAGTTTGTACCGTATTATACCAAAGCAATGAGATTTTTTTTGACAATCTCATTATGTAGGTTTGCAAATATTTTAAAAGTTTCCTAGTTAATTATCAATGGCGCGTTTGGAACAGATTTCTGAGAGCTAGCTTAGCTAAACTAAACCAGACCTTGTATATGTCCAAATATATTAAGATTATTACATATAAGATTACATATAAATTAATAACCAACTTTATTTGTAAGAGTCGAAGTGCATCTCAAAAATTTTACAATACATATTTAAGGGGGTAATGTTTCAGACTGTTGTTACGGCATTGTTTAAATCAGTGGGGTAGATACCCCGTCACGGTGACTGATTCTCCCCCTTGATTACAGAAGCGGAGCTGTTGTCGGCTATATATGCTTGTTTTTGCAGCGCTGGGTACAAAATTAACCACAGCTTAACCGAAATGAGCCAGATGTCACAAACCACTGTTTAAATCCGAAAGTACATTTTCTTCGCTTATTGCACCCGTGATCCACCTGCAAGAGACCCCCGTGATTTCTCTTTAACGGCCAACTTTACTGAATGACAGTTGCTTCAACAGTACAAAAGTATGATTTATCTCCGCGGCGCTGCAGTCTCCAGGATACGCGGTGGGAATATGAATGAATGACATAGTTAATAATAGTAATAACGTTGTCTTTTTGATTCACTTTCTGCTTTACGGTAAGATTTTGTCTAGTGCACTGCATTGCAGTTTGTAGCAATAAGGAACGGCATACGTCAGCACTATGCTTCAGTTTAAATCACTGTCACCGAGTTAATTGATTTGCATTCATGAATGGATTATTTTAAGAGAATGCAGTGGGGTGTGTCTGGTGTTTGTTTTATTTATACTGTCTTTTGTTTATTTATGAGATGTCACTGTGTAAGGTTTCTAGAGTCCTCACTGGGTCATGTGTGGCCGAACTGCATGCACACTTGCGGCAGATGAAATCAGCCGGGCTTCCAGATACCGCAGTCGTGCAGGACAATACAGACGACCTCGCTGGCGAGATGGAGACTCAGAAAAGTACCGACCGTCGTACAACAAAAGCCCGCAATCCTTGAGCCCAGTCTTATTGTCCCAGAAGCATTTTGACAAGGTGAACAGCGGTGTGACTCAGGCATTCTCTGTTTAGACTTACAGGGGATTCTATGTTGTGAAAGGTGATCACTGTTATTGATGCACTGTGCAGGCCGCCCCAGCAGACGAGTGTGTCCTTGCTGCCATGCGCTGGGGCCTGGTACCGTCCTGGTTCCGGGAGAGTGACCCAAGCAAAATGCAGTACAGCACCAGCAACTGCCGCAGCGAGAGTCTCTTGGAGAAGAAATCCTACAAGGTACCAGTGGTTAGGACCAGGCAGCAGGGGGTGCAGCAAGAAATTAAGTACCCCTCCTGACAAAATGACAGTCGAATGGGGCCACATGTGGCTTAGTGGGCTAAGTCTCTGTGCCTGTGATCGGAAGGTCACCGGTTCAAGCCTGGCCCCTGCAGGATAGTGGAATCTGTGGGTCTTTGAGAAAGGCTGAGTGGCTTTCACAGCAGGTGGCTGCCCTTCGCATGCGCATCCATGCACTATAAAAGTATGGGGACACACCTCTTAATAATTGAATTCAGGTACTTCAATCGGATAAAATCAAGCACCTAGCCATGCCATCAGGTTTACAAACATTTGTGAAAGAATGGGTTGTTTTGAAGAGCTCAGTGAATTCCAGTAGGGTACTGACATAGGATGCTACCTTTGCAATAAGTCAGTTTGTGATTTTTTTTCTGTCTTACTGGATTGTCCCAACTATAAAGTTTGGTGGAGGAGGGATAATGGTATAGGGTTGTTTTTCAGGGGTTGGGCTAGGCCCGTTAGTTCCAGGGAAGGGAACTCTTAATGCTTCAGCATACCAAGACAATTTTGGACAATTCTATGCTTCCAACTTTGTGGGAACAGTTTGGGGAAGGCCCTTTCTGTTCCAGCATGACTGTGCTCCAGTGCACAAAGCAAGGTCCATAAAAACATGGTTGGGTGGGTTTGGTGTGGAAGAACTTGACCGGTCCACACAGAGCCCTGACCTCAACCCCACCGATCACCTTTGGGAAGAACTAGAATGGAGATTGTGAGCCAGGCCTTCACATCCAACATCAGTGTCTAACCTCACAGAAGCTCTACTAGATGAATGACAAAAAATTCCCATAGACAAACTCCAAAATCTTATGGAATGCCTTCCCAGAAGAGTGGCAGCTGTTATAGCTGCAAAGGGGGGACCAGCTCCATATTGGTGTTCCAATACTTGTATCCATATGGTTTGTGTGTGTGTCTCTGTGTTTTGGAGAGAAAGATGGGATAGGCAAGCAGAATTTTCCCACAAGGGATCAATAAAGTGTCATTAATTAAAAACACTCAAGGCCTCCTGTAAAGTGCTGGGCCCCGGAATCTGCCAAGGTATCCATGCCCCTACTGCACCCTGCAAGATAGGATGCCCAGATTATGTGTGTTTGTACTTTTTACCCATTATTTTCTTAGTCACAGATGTCAGCATAACGTTTTGTGTGTGTGTGTGTGTGTGTGTGTGTGTGTGTGTGTGTGTGTGTGTGTGTGTGTGTATTCATGCGCCACAGGAGCCATTGTTGAAAGGGCAGCGCTGTGTCATCCTGGCTGATGGCTTCTATGAGTGGCAGCAATCTGAGAAGAAGCAGCCCTTCTTCATCTATTTCCCTCAAAGGAAAGAGGAGGGATCAAGGGAGGCTATTAAAGTCCAGTCAGAGGGGGAGAACTCTGAGGATGCAAAGGCTCCTGAGGTGAGTTAACTGTGGGGGGAGAGCTGAAATATTGTTCTTACTTAGCTGCTAGTCTTTCTCATAATCTTTCTTTGTTACTGGTAACTTGAGTAGGAAGATGACAGACCATGGAAAGGATGGAAGCTTCTAACCATGGCAGGGCTGTTTGATAGTTGGACACCCCCTAGTGGTGGAGAGAAGTTATACACCTACACCATCATCACCGTGAATGCCTCTCCAGGCTTGCAAGGCATCCACCATCGGTATGGCAACTGATCATATTAACATATTTGGCATTCATTCACACATTTATCATGTTTTACTAAGCAGTCACTGGTGTGAGAGTTCACAGGAAGTGTATCTGGTGTGTATCTTCTGTGTACTACTTCTGGTGCAATGTCTTATACACTTTCAAGGATGCCAGCAGTGCTGGATGGAGAAGAAGAGGTGAGAAAATGGCTGGATTATGGTGAAATCCGTTCCCTGGATGCCCTCAAGCTTCTCCAGCCCAAAGACATACTGACCTTTCACCCTGTCTCCTCATTTGTCAACAATGCACGTAACAACTCTCCAGAGTGCCTGCAGCCTTTCGAGCCTGGGAGCAAGAAGGTAAGATGCAGGCAGAGGTGGAAATTTCAGGTCCAGAGAGTACAAATACAGACCGAGATTTTGTTTCAACCGACCAGTTGAGTACTCTGTGACTGTGACTCTTTTACTCAACTGGTTGGTTGAAACAAAATCTTGGTCTGGATTTGTACTCTCTGGACCTGAAATCTCCACCTCTGGATGCATGAAATCAAACTATCAGCCTCATAAGCTCAAGCTGGTCTTACACTGACGGCAAGAAATTCCAGTGTTGCATTACAATGTGCCCAGCTGGACATAAATATTTCCTCAAGCTAATAGAATAAAACAAGTGAATCTCATTAGGCACCGTAAGTGTTTTGCTTTGGAGAGGAGAACCAAAAGACTTCATTGAGTTACTCTAATCACACCTTGTCGGTTTCATTTGATTTCAATCATTGGCTTAATAAGACTGACTTCATTTCGTAAACTTGAAAGGTTAGCCAGAAATGTAGACCTGAAGAGTTGGGGAAATACAGAGGAAATGCCCTGAATTTTATTATATTGTAGGTAGCCAGTGGCAAAGATGATTCATTTACTCATGCATGCTAACATGGGTCACGGACACAATCCTGTGGTTCTGATAGCATGATGCACCGTGTAACCTCATCCTTTCACTAGACGCAGCCATCGGCCAGCAGCAAGGCCATGATGAGCTGGCTGCAGAAGGCCACTCCGGAGAAGAAAACTGAGCCAAAAGCTTGTCCCAAACGCAAGAGGACGGAGGAGGAAGGCAAGCAAGTAGGACTGCTACACAAGTGGCTTCAGAAGAACGTGTGAAATGGACAACCCTCATCTCATGGGGTTGTTTCTGTATGATGCAGTGTTTTCCAAACAGGAAATTAAACAAGTTGTCAAGGGGGTGGAGCCCCATTTGAGAATTGGATTATTGACAATACATTTCATAACAGTCAAAAGTTCAAGCATTCAGAATTTTTAAAACAAGAAATAAATTCTGTTTTACAGTTTTTCTTGTATTTGTAAACTGATTAAAATATTCTTCCCTTTGCTTTAATTTAGAATTGTCTGACAAAACTGACAAGTCCTTGTTATATGTTTGACTTGACTGCTCAAGGAAAGTGGTTTACCAAAGGGGTCTGAGGTTTTTCTGGGAGAAGAAAACTTGATTTGTGGTAAATCAATTAGAGATACCACTCGAAAATTCAATAACTAGAATTTATTCCAAAAGCCAGCTTCACCATTATACTTAATAATTGTCTTAGCTAGACACAATTCAGCTTTCCTTTATTTGTCATGTACATGGTTATACAAGTGCAGCATGTTGTGAAATGTACACCTGGTCACTCCGAAGAAGAAGCATATATATAGTGTGTATATGTTTAATAGTATACATTTCTATACAGTGTGCATATAGTTAAGGTACAGTATGTCGGTGTATATTAAAATGCTACGTGTAGTTGTGTACTGAACAATAGTTCTGAGGCTAATGAGTGAGTGTCAGCAGTTTCATATTATGAGTTCAGTTTGTATTATGTGACAATGTTAAAAGCTGTGGTGGCATATCCTGGTTAAGAAGTCTTATGGCCTGAAGATAGAAGCTCCTTCTGAGTCTCTCTTTTGGCTATAATACTTCTGAGACATTTGCCTGATTTCAACAGCCGAAACAGTTACTGGGGTGAGACGAATCCCTGACAGTCCTGGTTGCTCTACATCTCCTGATGTCCTGTAGAGGCAAGAGATCTGATCTGGTGCAGTGTTCTGCCGCACAGATCATTCTCTGCAGGACTTTACGGTCCAGGGCACAACTGTTACCAAACCAGGACGTGATGATCTGTGTCAGTATGCTTTCCACAGCACCAGAGTAGAAGGTCTTCTGGATCGCTGGAGCAACCCCAAACTTTCTTAGCCGTCTCAAGTGGTAGAGACGCTGCCTTGCCTTTTTGGCTGGGTTTTCATATGTTCAGTCCAGGTCAGGTCCTCTGAGATGTGAACACTCAGGTATGTAAAGTTGCCCGCCCTCTCTACTGCAGTCCCGTTAGCATTGAGGGGAGTGCGGGCTGCTGCTGTCCCCTGCTGAAGTCCACCAGCAGCTCCTTAGTTTTGCTGATGTAAAGTTGGAGGCAATTGTCCTGACACTACGATGCCAATTTCTCCACCTCCACGGTCTCATCGTTGTTGGAAATTAAACCCAGCACCAATGTGTCATCAGCAAACTTTACAATGGAGTTGGAGGTCTAGATATCCAGGAGCAGGAATGAGCAGCCCTGGTTTAAATGCTCATGGTCTGAGACTTCATCAATACGGTTCAGAAGTGTAGGATAAGATGTGAATATTGATTAGTGATGTGTGGAGTGTGTGATGCCAAAATATTAACTTTCAGGTCCTCCCACAGCAGTGTTGGGTACTACTATCGGTGGGTAGTAGACTTCAAAATTTCTTTATGTTTAAAACTTGCTCTAGAATATTCTGCCAAAAGATTCAAATGAAGGCATTTTTTTGGAAACTAGAATGGGTTTTTTGTTACCATGTCAAAGGATCAATACCTATAGATGTTTAGTGTTCAGATGCTTCAAGAGAATTCAAATAGATAGATAGATACTTTATCCCAAAGGAAATTTAGGACACTTATGCAGACAACCTTCTCCCTTTAAATCAGTGTTTTTATGGTGATTTAATGGTCTTGTAATTGTCTTCCAATACTAATATGTCAACTATTCTGATCTGGAGAAAAAGACAGTATTTGGATACATAGGTCACAACATGCAAACTCTGTGACACTGATCGATATTCAGTCTCTTCAGTATTCTGTATGAGGCAAAAAGCAGTACTGAATGCACTCCAGATAAATATTATTTCCAATTAGTCATTGTTTACCTTTCCTTTTTTTACAAATTAACTCGAATGTCGCCTAATGGACTGCTTAAAATATTAATTACAAATTTTACTTGTTAAATCATCCTTTTGTCAGAATTCAATTGACCAGAACCGAGTGGATGCATCCTTGAAAGTATGATTAAAATCACAGCTGGAAGCAGTAATATGAATTCCAAAACCTATTTTTACAGGACAAAATTGTAAATATGTTTAATTGCAATATTTATGGACAAGTGACTACAGTTCATAGGAAAAAAATATGAGCAGTAAACAATGAAAGCCCATGGTGGCTAATGAGTTGCACTTGTGTCTTTATGCTGGAAAATACTGGTGATCCAGTCATCACCACTAAAATATATTAATAGGTACAGACCGATTTACCCTTAAAAAGTTTTTCTGATTCAGCATGTGATGTAATAAGGGCACATAAGGACATGGTAAACAACTGAACCACCTTTATTTTATAAGCATTCCTCAGTAATTAAATGCTTTTGAAAAAAAAAAGTGATGGCATACAGAAAAACTATATACATGATGTGACTTCTTGGTCCCACGCACTGTGTTCGATCTGTTACTAAGATACAGGAGACAAATGCCTAGGGGGCGTCGCCCTCAACGCAACCAAAACAACCCTCCCGAAAAGTGTTACGCAGTGCGATTGAGCGCATAAACACACGAAAAAAAAACAAAATTTTTTACATCTCGGTACAAACGACAGAATGCAATGATCACCTAATTTGTCCTTAACACGTCTTAAAAACAAAGTAAACATTCCGGCATAACGTTTTCTAACAAGCTACTACAAGGCTTCAGATGGTTAAACGTCTGATTACTACTGTAGATTTAGCATTAACTGTTTAAATATATTAGCAGGCTAGATAAATGCAAAAATAAACAAAGTAAAAATAAACACAGTAGCACTAAGCTACAGCTGACGATCAAATACTGAATATCTGCACGACCAAGACACATCAGGAGGTGAGCATAGTCCCGATCCAAACTAGCAAGTCACGCTCATCATTTCGCCCCTCTTGTCGATCTGGTGCTCTTTGCTTTTGGTACTTTTGGCACTGAAGGCTTGCTGGTCTTTTTCGGCTTCTTCACCTTCTTCGAGGGGGCGGCAGCCGGTTTCTTTGCTGCCTTCTTGGATTTGGCCGCCTTCTTGGTAGCTGCAACAGCCGATTTCGGTGGCGTCTTCTTTTTGGGACTCGCCTTCGCCTTCACTTTCTCGGAGGGCTTTTTCGCTTTCTTGGTTGCGGGCGCGGAGCTCTTAACAGGTTTGGAAGGCTTCTTTTTCTGCGCTGGTTTTTCAAACTTCTTCTTGTTGAGTTTGAAGGACCCGTTCGCCCCAGTGCCCTTCACTTGAATCAAGGAGTCATTCTGCAGTAGCGCCTTGATGGAGTATCGCAGGTAGGTCCGTCCATTCTGCTGGTCAAACCAGCTAACCTTCTTAGTTTCGTTGTAGATCTTTGCCAGAGACGAGCCGTTTCGCTCCCCCAGTTGGCGAATGGTGTCAATCACCAGCTTGCTGTATTTTCCAGGCTGGTTCTTCTTCTTTTTGTTTTTCTTCTTCTTTGCTGGGGTGCTAGTCTCTGCACCGCCCGACTTTGGTCTCTTACTGGCGGTGGCTTTCTTCTTAGCCCCTGCAGAGGTGGCCTCGTCAGAAGTCGAGATGGGGGCATTCTCCTGGTCATCGGCGGCCATGGTTAACCAACTACAAATTTTACAGATTCAATCAGACGTTGTAATTGTTCACGGAACTACGTGCGTGTCAAACCAACAGACTTCTGCAGCACCGCGCCCGTTAACCGTGATTTGAAAAGTCCTGACCGCCGCTTTGCAGGCGCGTTTATACATAACCGACACGCGGACCTGTTTGGGAACAACAACACACGCCGCTACGGCGTGCGCAAGGTTGTGCTTTTTGTGGTTTGTTTCGACTCAATTTTCTTAAACAGGGAACAGTTACCGAGGAATGAAATATATCAGATCTGATGCAACGATGATGCCTTGTGCGGACATATACGAGATAAAACCGTGAGAAACACCACCCCTGAGAAAATACAGAAAGTAAAGTGCCCACACCGGGTTTCCAGCAATAATCAGGATGGGGGCACCCTCTTCGGTCACGAATATCCGAGAAAATAAACGAAACTTTTTCAAGTGCGTGATATGTATCGACAAAGGGGAGTTTATTTGGTATTTTGTGACCACATTTGTCTTTATCAGAGCACTCGATGTTTTTATATTTAAAGTTTAATTTGTTTCAAGTAACACAACAGACGCCCTCGCGTGGCAGCACCTAAGCATGCTGACATAAAATTGTTTTATGGTCCCGTTACGCCTTCATGCATAATGCGCATCTAGGTAATGTATCTTAAAAATAATAATTAAAATACGTAGAATGATTTTATTATATAGTTATAATTTATTTAATACACAAAGAAAATGCGGGTGGGGTGGATAGTACAGTTAGCCCAGTCACGCCCTTGCGGGTGCAAAATATCAAAATGGTTTCATTTAAAAATCCCAGCTGTGTATGACTCTAACAAGCCATCACATAAGGCCGCAAGTTAGGTCCATGGATTTAAGCAGTATATCAGTAAAATTCATACAAAATAACTGTCATTAACTTTTGTAAGGCCTAAAAAAATCGGGCTATTACATCTGCAGTCGTTTGGAAGATTGGTCTTGTTTTCGTTTAGCTCACTTATCAGGTTACCTAATTTTTTATTATTGGGCTACAGTGCCCAGGACGCCATCTTCTGAGGGGGCGCCAAGTTAGCAAGCGATCCCCCCCACCACCGCAGAACCATAACACGGGTGCCACATGAACTTAAATGGACACTGTTCTGCCGTGCTGGTTTTGAGATTGTGTGATTTTGATTTATTGACACGCTATAATTTACACAAGTATGAAAGGTAATTGAAATTGATGCAAGCTCCTAACAGTTCCGTATTACAAAAAAATAATATTACAATTACAATTAGAATATGGAAAAACGAATGAGAATACAAGTGGCGATGACTTATGCTTATATTTCCTCTAGGAATGATACCTTTGAATATCTTTAGAATCTCCAAGACGGTTTTATGGCCCATATAGACCGCATTGAAAGAGTTTTCCATTGAAGTATTCTGCTTCATTTTTAACCATGATTCACGTTCTGTATAAAGTATATCTCGTCCAAAATCTCAATTTAATTTGTTCTATATCCGCTAGAGGGCGAAAGTGATTCGCATGTTAAACGCTTTTAATAATAATGGCGTACCACGCGCTGTTGGCTACCATAATCAATTTCCATGTTTTAATCATTTCAATATCAATGTCTCTACTACTTTAATAACTGTACAAATTGCATTTGTGGCCTTGTGTAGAAGTGGTCTCAACTCTAAATTGATTTTAAAGGTGTGTTTTGTTCTTGTACTTTGTTTCCGATCGCGTGCTGCAATCACAGGTTAGCTCGATGATTATGTCCCACCGTCTGGCGAAGTAGTAACGGGCCCGGGCCCAGGTGGGTGGGGTTGCACGTCGTCGGAGCCCGGTTAAAGTAATTTTGTCCCACCCCCGAAAATTATGCGTGGCAGGTCTGGCCCCTCAATAAGGAACCCTGTTTTTTTTCCTGGCTTGTAAGTATTAACCTGGTTTTTCTGTTAATGTACACTTTTTATGCATGTCGTTGGTCTTAGCACTGTTGCCTCACACCTCTAGGACCAGGGTTCAAACTGTAATTTTTGCATATTTCCCCTAGTCATCTTGGGGTTTTCTCTGAGTACTGTGGTTTCCCCCCACGATCCAAAAACATGCTAATGTGCATTAGAGTTGTAAAATTGCCCATAGGTGCGGCTTTGTGTGTGTTGCCCTGGGGTGGGTTGGTGCCCCATGCTTGATAATTTTTTACTTTTAATTAATTTTTACAAAAAATTATTACTTAACTGTAAAGCCTAACCGTAACCCTGCTTCATTGCCCTGCATTTTGACAGATGTATAAAAACATGCAATTTAGTTTATAAGAATGGTGAACGCGTATTTCAGGTATGGCCATTATGATGTATTCTGTGTGATAGACCATTAAAATCATGATAAACTTCAAGTAACCTTTTTAAATCCATGTGGAACATAAATTTTGGAACAACCAAACAGATTAGTTCATGCTGATAAATGTTGAATTGCATTACCTGGAACATGATGCTCCACCTCCAAAGGTAACGATATCCTCCTAGCTACTGGCTCTGTCCTTGTTCCTCAGTCTATGTCCTTGACCGCTCACCCAGTTCCCGGTTGCCATAATAATCCAAGATGTATGGGGTACAAAGTACACTTTAGCCTGCATGGCCTTTTGCTCTAACATAGGGCAACCAATCCCAAACACAGGGGCAATTTAGAGCTCCCAGTTTCATCGGAACTGCATGTCTTTCAGCAGTGAGTGAAATTAAACACTTCACACACACAAAGCTGAGGCCTGCTTCGAACACACATAAACAAGGCGGAGAGCATGTAAGCTACACACACAGCATGCTGGGGTCAGTATATGCTTGGATGGTCAGATCATAGTTCACTATTTATAACTACTGATTGATTCCCTTGTCACAAATGGTGTTGCTCATCTGCTGTACACACATATACAACAGATTAAGTAGATATTTAATATTCGGGGAAAAAAAAAATCAAATGTCAGCAAATGGAATAATAATCGCCAAGATTCTTAAAGCTATAGCTAAATGTGATGGTCAGGGGTTGACACCATGGCGAATTCTGTTGGACATTTTGATCAAAATGCAAATACTACCATGGACATGGTAGTTAAAAAGTTAGTGTATATAGTATTTTTTTTTCCTCAGTAACATTTTACTAGACAGGTTGACAATCCCTGGTGAAGATAAGACCCCATAAAGCACATTTCCCTTGACTAACATCAGACTTTGTAGTTTTTGTTTTAGGCCTTGCCACTTGATAGCAAATAGGTTTCTACCAATCAGCTGTTAGGACAGATAGCACATAGTGCACATGCCTTTCTGCAATGGAGAGGCAATTTGAAAACTCATGATGTTCATGATTTTACTTCAAATATTATAACGATGTATCAGATGATCTTAATGCCACACTACAGTTAAATGTTATGTAGTTTTTTCTAGATAACTACTTTACATTGTTTTACAATTTGTGTGTTTATCTTGGAATGGACTGAAATCCCATCCAGGATGCACAGTGTTCCCTGCCTCACGCTTCCTGAGATAAGCCTGATACTGCAGATGAATGGCTAGGTCAAGCTACAGTTAATTATATCCAAATTCCTTATTTATAAATACAAACTTGCCAACATGCTTTCTATATCCTATAATTAAAGCATGAAAATGAATATATTCCTTTTTTGGTTTACTGTATGTCCTCCCATCAAGTAAAAAATAATGATGTAAGAGAATATTTATTCAAGAACATTTTATTATCATTGTTACGTTGAAACCCAAATACGTGTTTTAAACAATGTAACTGGTTCTGCATTTTAATACCATGACAAGTCCTGACAAGTTTTCATTTAATTTCTCCCCGAAGTATTTTCCCCCCAAATTTGTTTTCAGTTGGAAAGGATTTTTTTTCTGTTAATGCAATTAAAGTTTCTAACCTAATAAGAATTGTACATGTATAGACCATAAAAGGCTATCAGATTGGTATCAAGCACTTAAGAAATTTGCCAACCTGAGCTATCAGCATAGACAGGCATCTGAAAGAGAGCAAGGACTGATTGAACCACTGATCGACTGATAGATTATTACAGACTGCCGTGGGTCTGTACTGTCTTGTAATAAGACAGAGTAGAACATAGTAGGGCTAGTCATACACACAGAACTAGTGGTAAGTAGTATTAATATTCTAATAACAATCACAACAGTCCTATTGGATGCTATTTCCCACTGGGTTCTGTTGATGTTGTTTGCAGTGCTTCGCCTGGTGTAGCACAACCCGCGTTACTTGGCTCCTTCTTTTCATCTCAGGTCAATCAGTAGCAATCGGAGGAGGACCAAGATGCCTTTGTATACCCAGAGACTCGCCACCAGAACTCCGCAGAGAGAAGAGAGGGTGAAGGAAGGGAAAACAGACGTGTAGGAGAAAAAGAGTTGGCAAGGTGGAAGAGGAAGAGCTGTTTGCGTGTGCTATTTCCACAACAGTGGTGGGACTGCGTTGAGGTCACACAAATGTTCCAGGAGGAAAAAACAAAAGGTTTAAGCAGTGGCTGACCACGTGCAATCCCCCCAAATGAAACATTTTTATTACATTTAGGAGTTAAAAAGTGCAACGTCCGGTGCTCCCAAGCCAACAGAAGCGTACACATTTAAGAAAAGTAACGAGGGGAATTTACAAGAGAACCGTAGACCAGCGAAGTTCAAAATGAAGCTCAGGCAGATGTCATTTTTTAATAAATACTTCTTGTTAATGTTAATCAAACTCTTCAACACTAGAAGTGAATGGTGTCTTAACCGCAAAGCCCCAAACCACTTAAAGCCTTATGCAGAAGATGTTTCGTATATTGGGTGAAGGGGTAAACATTTGTACAGTGGTAGGGATGTGTGGTATCTATCAGTAATGAGGGTGTAAGACTGGGATTAGGACTGGTGCTTATTGGACTTGCAGGAGTTTGTCTCTCTGTGTGCAGGCATGGGTGAGAATGTTGCTTCATGTTCTACAGGGGATTCCAGCTATTCTAATTCTAGAATTCCAATAAGCTACTTCCAAAGACCGGCAATTTTGGACAGTGGGACTTTTGGGTGGGGAGTGGCGGATATTGTACAAAGGCCAGAGAACACAGTAAACGTGCCAGAGGGCAGTGTTTTCCAATCCAGTCTGTGGGGACCCACAGTCGGTCCATGTTTTGGCTCCCTGTGAGCTCCCTGCCAGACAGTCCACATATTTGCTCTCACCCAGCTGGGAGGGAGCAAAAACATGGACTGTCTGTGGGCCCCCAAGGACCGGACTAGGAAACACTGCCTTAGGGGACCCAGCATCTTCAGCAGCTGCAGGGCTCCGAAGGCTTGCTTCGCTCGTTCCTGTCCAGTTTAATGGGTTCTGGGAACTCGTTGTACAGCTCCACTTCAGTCTCCTGATGGGGAGAGACAGGGGTGATACCATAACGGATACAGGAGGTCTCGATAGAAGACTGAGCAAAAAACAAAAAAGACATCTGAACAGTGAAGATTACAAAGCTGACAATATGTCTTTTTTTGCTTTGCAAAACCTTAAATCTGCCCACAGTCCATTTCCCCGTTGCTGATGTCCCGTCCAGACCTGGAGCGTTTAAAGCCCCCGGGAGACCCCCTTACCTGCTTCAGAGCGTTGCGTGCGATGGTCTGAAAGGCTTGCTCCACATTGATGGCCTCCTTGGCACTGGTCTCGAAATACGGGATGTTGTTCTTACTCTGACACCAGGCCTGCGCCCGCTTTGTCGTCACCTGAGGAAGACAGACGAGCCTCGGTTTCCGACAGGCGTCTCGATTCTGGTTCGGACCAGACATGCATTCCTTCGTGTAACGATCTCTGACATGCTGATGGATGCACCCAGACAAACTAACAGTTCTGATCATTCAGATGAGGAACAGAATAGCAACAAAACTTACAAATGTTGCATGTAGCTACGAGTTTCTATAGCAACAGCTCATATGGTATTAGTGGGAGATTGCATGTCCCGCAGCTCAACTTCAGTAGTAATGCTGGTTGCAGATCAGGGGTGGGGCCATTCCAGAATGCATTCATCAATTCCAATCCAAATCAGGAAATGGAACTGGAGTTGGAATTTAAATCTCCCTGAAATTGAAATTCAGTTCCAGTTCTGTTCCCCATAGTTTTTTTTTTCCAATCCCAACTCCAGTTCCATTTTCTGATTTGGATTGGAATTGATGAATGCATTCTGGAATGGAGCCAACCCTGTTGCAGATTTAGTTCTTTCCCCGCCAAAAATCCAGGACTGATATGCTCTCAAGCTTCAATTCTCATTACCTCGATTAAATTAGCATTTCACAGTCTACAAGAATATAAATTTTAAACAATTTTAAAACATTTTGCTTTTTAGTAAAACGTATAGCTTATTGTTCTTTGGCATTTCCTGACAAGCAGGAGCCGCAATAATTATTTTGATTCAATGATAAGAACGCACACTGAGCATATTACATTAAAGGGAAAAAAAATCATTAAAAAGTTCAGAACACGCCCAAATTAAATGCTAATAGGCTAATTTCTCATAGCACTGCTATAGATAGAGCCTGGCAGTGTGTCGCATGAGTCAGTCTTGTGACCTTCTTTTAGAATAAGGACAAAAAACTAAGACAGTTCATGTAGAATCACACATAGAGAAAGTGCCATATTAACACAACTAACACCTGTGCAGCTTGCAGTCAGACATGCTTTAAGTTAAAACTAATCTTGGCTAAATTAATTTAAGTATGGGTTGGAGTGCATTAACCCACTTATACCACAGTTACCATAACTTTGGCTTACACGTTTGTATCTATTGACTTTATTTGCATGTTTATAAGCCGAAAATGCATTTATTCAGTGACACTTTCTTCTGACAACGATTAAACATTTCTGTTTAGTTTCTATTAATTTTAAATTGTGTTCTACTTCTAGAATTTTAAATGATGTTATAAATAAGATTATATTAGTGCATTTATGTACTACTTTGATTCGCCTGGCTGGCGAATCAACACCCTACTGACCAATCAAATTCAACATTTCAACTTTCTGGTGGTGTATTCGTACTTAGAAAAGCTTGAACAAGTTCTGAGTTCCCTGCAGTCGACCCAGGGAATTCCGAACGAAAGGTAATAACGGTAATGAGACGAGAGGTAAATTAACAAAAAACAATTACATTGTCACGGTGGGTGGTGAGGTGGTAATATCGATTCCTGCCGAGGTGTTTCAGCCTTGAAAGTCACAGGCCCAAGTGGCTTACACGAAGACCCACCTGCCTGTTCTCTAGGTCTATTTTGTTGCCTAGCACCACGAAGGGGAAGTTCTCTGGGTCACGGGGGCTGGCCTGGATCAGGAACTCGTCCCTCCAGCTGTCCAGGGTCTTGAACGTGTTGGGCGCTGTCACGTCAAACACGAGTACGCAGCAGTCTGCGCCACGGTAGAAGGCCACGCCCAGCGACTGGAAGCGTTCCTGACCCGCGGTGTCCCAGATCTGAGGAAGGCGGAGCAAAAGAACTACAACTAGACACGCAATAAGCAACGCGAGAACAAAGGAGGCAGAGGCTCTGGGGGCATGAGGGAGAAATGCTACAGAGTTCAAGAAACTCGAGGCAGGCACCACTGGCTGACATCTCCAGGATTTTGGGGAATGCTCCATTCTTCATTTTGGCACGCTTTGGTGGGCCGCAAGCCAGGGGCAATTCTAGGATATTTTTAAAGGTGGAGGGCATAAGAGGGGCCATAATTCATACAGAGGAGCCAACCTTATCATTAGCCAATTATATGTTGTAAATTGGAGTGACCGGGGAGGGAGTACTCCAGGGGCCAATCAGCTTTCAATTAGTGCCAGCACACCTATGACCCTTCCCCTGTATACGCCCCCACAGCACACTGATTCCCTGCCCATTAGACATACACAGTGTTTAAATTAACACAGGGTTCCTCCCATACCTGCATAGTCACTAGCCTGTCGTCCACCATCACCTCTTTCGTCAGGAAGTCGGCACCTATTGTGGCTTTGTACTGGTTGCTAAATTTCTTATTCACATATTGATTCATCAGAGAGGTCTTCCCAACTCTGGGAAAATGGAGAAAAACCGGAGTGGGTGGGGCAGGGTGGGGTGGGGTGAGGAGAGGACAATTATGAGAACTCCCATACTTGAGTCATTTCCAGGCCAAAAAAAAATTGTCATTTTACTACAGGAAGACAGTGACAGCGGTAAAATGTACAATGGACACAATCACACACTTGCTCAACAAGCGATAATCTTGTGGATTTAATACTAACACACTTGAGCAAGACCTTGCTAAGCCCACCTGTCATCCACGGGGTGTGTGGTGATGTGTGTGTGTGTGTGTTTCCATAGATCACATCTGGGGACCAAAATGTCTTCAAAGTGCAGTAAAACCTGAAACTTCCTTACTTTTGGGGACACTTCTTCTGGTCCCCATTTGGATAACCTTAGTTTTATAAAAACCTGTGAATGCAATCAAAAAAGTAAAAATGCCAAAAGTCTTGTACTTGGGTTGGTTACTTATGGTTAAGGTTAAGGCTGGGTCGGGGTTAAGGGTGTCGTCATTGGGATTAGGGTTTTTCCCATAGAAATGAATGGATGGTCCCCATTTAGATAGGTACACCAACATGCGTGTGTATGTGTCTGTGTGTGAGAGACAGACAGACAAACACAGAGAGGGAAACCCAGACAGGAAGAGAGTCAAACAAACACTGAGAGAAACACAGACAGACAGGCAGAGAGACCGACAGGTAGACAGACTATAACAAGGAAAAGATAAATCAGACCACAATCAGAAAGGCTGAAGGTAGGCAACCTCCAGAGAACAGATGGGACAGAAAAAAGTGCAACACTCACCCAGAGTCTCCTAGGATGATGACTTTGAGTAACACTTTCTTTCGGGACGTCATTCTGACACACTGAGGAAAGGGCAGAGAGAGAATACATCAGGACCAAGGGCTCCAGAACCAGACACTGGACCTTCAGATCCATGCTCCTCAGAAGATGACATATGCATATGTTTTGTCAGGCTTCTTATTCGCTACTGCATTGATCAACACTGTCAATGAGATGAGTTAATTCGTTGAATATAGCACCAGATTATGAGCTTATTATATACTGAGGAGGAGAAAGGAGGTTCTATCCAAAAAAAAAGCAATGGACACAGCAAAATGGATGTCTGGACAGTCCCAAGTGATGTTGCGTACATGGTTCTCACCAGAGGTGGCAATTTCAGGTCCAGAAAGTAAAAATCCAGACCAGGATTTTGTTTCAACCAACCACTTGAGTACT
>JAODLD010000136.1:5598821-5627572 GCA_026781065.1 Mormyrops boulengeri
CAGGATTTTGTTTCAACCAACCACTTGAGTACTATTTGACTGTGACGCTGGTTGGTTGAAACAAAATCCTGGTCTGGATTTTTACTTTCTGGACCTGAAATTGCCACCTCTGGTCGTCACAACAAAGACAGTGGCCTTTGAGTAGTGTCTGAACAACGCTTACTGCTTGAGTGCACAACTGTGTATTACACCATAGCTGTTTCCGATTCCAGCAAATATAATTTCTATTCGATTCTGACCCCAAAAAACATGGAGAATGAAATGCTGGCTGTAGAAGATGAATAAATGCATCTATCAATGCATTTAATAGCTTAAGACATTCCTGTATGGTACATTCTGCATCCTCATTTTTCCAAAGAATCTTTGTTGTTATGAAGAGGTGAAGATTACTGCATATGACAGAATGCTCTTAAGAAGTGTGTAAGAAGCACACCCACAGACTGAGTCAAATCCTACAGGCTTTCATTCCCACATTCTCCGTTTCACCCCAGGCTGCTCTACAGTGTGCATTCAGCATGATGGCCTGATCTCAGTCTCAAGCAAGTCATGTGCTCCTGGCTGCCAGTCACGAGGAACATGGCGTGTGTGCGTATGCAAGCAGACGGGCGGGCAGGCACATGAACAGGCGGGAGATGCCTGGGCACATGCCAAGAAAACGTAGCATTCTTTATACATTCGTTAATGCTGAACAAAATCGAGTCTTCGTGTTCAGTAGCGTTCTGTAACATCCACACCAATCAGACCTCATTTGTAAGGAAATACGCAAATGAGCACACGAAGGTTTACTCGACTAGTAACTATTTGCTGCATGACTGCGCAGTTGACAGTTTCCCCAAGAAACCGTGGCAACCATAAACATCTGGCCTAATCTGGTCCACCTCATTTGTAATGAGAGGATAAACTGGGTGGAATCTAAAGATCAATAAAGATCAATCAGTGGATACCAGGAGCATTTTTTGTTAAATCTTATCAACACATTTTGCCAGGGAACAGTGACAGGTGACAGAATGAAGCCTTGCAGTTCTCCTTGTCCTTTGATGTAGTTCATGAAGTAGTTACTGTAACTCATGATGCCACATGAGAAAACAAGCCACTCCAGGGCTCGCACAATTTCTAAATCCCTGGTAGCCCTTTGGACAGGCATTCTTTAGATTTTGGTAGCCCCAAAATGAATTTTGACAAGTCCAAATAAAAAAGGAAATTAACATTTCACATTAAGCAAACCATCCACAATGAGGTAACATTAACTGGGCACCAGCAATGAACTGATGGCACAGCAGTTTTTCAGTATCACAGACATCAAGAGAGAAAACCAAAAAGAAAATGATTAACAATTTGCCGATTTGCTTACTTGCGATCAAACCAGATTTGTGGTAATAACAACAGACACAGCACTGTAGCTCTAACATTATATCACAGAGCAACATAATTGTTTAGTGTGTCCATTACATGATGAAAATAATGTAACTGTAAACAATATATTATAAATGAAGAATAATGAGCATGAGATTTTTATTTGTACTTACGAATGAATACACTGAAATGTTTCATCCACCATATGCAATATACTGAATACGACTGGTGTGATAATAAACCCGTACTTGACTTGTTTTGGTTTAACGTACCTGGAGTAGTATATTAGCATGATCGACAATGTACCAAGATGGCGGTATGAGGCAATCGCACAACAAATGGCAACACTCCTATAAATCAGGCTTTAAGCATATACTTCATATACTTCTTAGTGGACCAACAATCATCATGATCAGCAATTCATTTTTCCTCCAAATAAGTCAAGTGCAGAAAAGGCAAATAAATGAGGTAATTTTATTCTTTATTCTATCATTTCTGATAGCCCGTTGGGCAGGGTGGTTAGATTTAGGTAGCCCAAGAGGAAAACTCAATTGTTCTGGGACGTTGGGCTAGCAATTTTGCAAGCCTTGCACTCTCTAACAGAGCCACACGAACATCCACAAATCCAGCAAGGTGTGAGCAGAGTGTTTCCACCCAAGTACCACCACCCTCATGCAACGAGAGCTCCTTGCCCTACACGGCGGGAAAAAGGACGTGAGGAAAGAGCATGTCACCTAACACAGAGAACTGGTACATTGCTGGCCAGGCTGTGGATCCACAGAGACTGCGGAGACGTGGGGCCAAGTTTACGTCACCTTCCTCTGGATCTGGCCATCTGCCACTAAGAGGTAGCATTGGGTAACACATATACTGCTTGCCATAAAAATTAAAAACAACATTTCAGCAAGCACCAACATAGACAGAGGGGAAAAAGGTCATTCTCATATACACCTGCACACGCGCATAAGCATCTTCAGTTAATAAACAGCTTATTTTCAGGGCTTGGAAGGAAACTGGAGCAGGAAGAAAACATGCGGAGAGCTTGCCAAGTCTGCCAGGGACAGCATGCCATCTCGAATGACGGGGACTTTACGATGTTGGTCGAGCACATGGTCTACAGTGAACAAAGCCAGGACAGCACATGCAAAATGACAGAATGAGACTGATGTAAACATATCCCAAATCAAGCAGGATTGTAAGAGCGGACAAGGAAATCTCCTCAAGATTGAAAGAGACAACATATATAAGGCCACATCCACCACAATATCATGGCCATTGAAACTGGGGTAGTGGGGGCCATATTCCACCAGCAGTATCCTCCCCGAACTGACTGAAGACGCAAGACAGAGAATTAACTCCACACTTCAAATGTCTGACATTACTCAGTGGAAGCACTAAAGCAGTGCAGCTGTACAGTTAATAAGAATAAAGGCTTTGTTCAGCCAAGCTCCCAAGGGAATTCCTCTCTTACAGCACAACACGAGGTACAGGCGATCTTGCGGCCCTTCTCCACAGAGAATCTCACCATCAACATTTCTTCTGGTGTGAAATCATCATAAAGCCACAAGGCTCGTGAGTGGGTTCCTCATTTCATGCCATCTAACCTCAATTCCTCCCCACCCCACCCACGACATGAAATGGTACACTGACTTCATACAATCAGACTGCTCTACTGCAGACACCAAAATCATCTGTTACAATGAAGGAATCTAGCAATCAAATTGTGTTGTATTTCTGTTAAACAGTTTTGCAAAATGACCAATCTTTCAGGGATCTAATAATTATTTTAACCAAATGCCCATCATTTGAATTCCTTAAAACTATTTTTGCACCCATATCAACACAATTTTCTTGGGTTCTCTTCATCCATCAATCCCTAACTGGTCTCTGGCAAGCTGACACAGAAACTTTCTTCCCAATGTAAAGTACACAGCCCAGCGGCTGACATAAAATAGAAACACCATCAAGAAAAAGCCTTAAAAACTATAGCTACGAAGACCTCTGCATGTACCATTTCCAGAAAGACAAATATATTTCGACAGATGAAATGCAGAGCTCCGTGAAAGGACATCATCCATAATAATGCTAGGTGACTGTGTCAGCAGGTCAACATCACAAGAACCAAAAATCACAACAACCAGAAAGGGAAACCAAAATAAAATGACACTGTTGCCCCGCCACCCTCCCCAGAGAATGAGGGCACCCATGTCACATGACAGATGATGGACATATGAGTGCAATGACTTAGCAGAACTGACAGAGCAGTGACAGATTCCTTGAGTGTTTGGCATCACACACTTCCTGCACCCTGTAAACATGACAATCTTTGCAAAACAATTTAATTATTCCTTTCAGTTTAGCTGAAGAGTGTTGCTTGTAAATCGTCTGTTTGTGGGCCCAGGAAGACCTAATGCCATTGGCACCGAATATTCACTGATCTGAACACAGCACGACATCTGCTCATTTTCCACAAAACAAATCAATCTTATTAAACAATTCAATTTTATCAAGCCAAATACTGTGAAAAGTCCTTGATTCCAGAACACAATTCAAATACAGAAGAAAATGTACATAATAATAATAATAATAATAATAATAATAATAATAATAATGATAATAATAATCAGTGCAATTCCCATCAATGAAATTCCGGAAAATGTTTGTTTTAGAAGATATTTTGTACTGCACAATCCATCTGAATTTCTCACCTGGCGATATAATGTTTTACATATAGTATGTACATATGAAAACAAATGTACCTACTGGCGTCCAACAGAAACCAATGGCTAAGGTGTACATGTTTGAAGAGGAATTTCCAATGGGGCACAACGTCAAAAACACACGACTGCACTGCTTAAAGTGAGCATCCTTATACCCTGGGTAAACAGACCTGAAAAATGTTGCACGAATTTCAAACTACTACCCCGTGGATGCCACACATTTTACGAGTCTTTGTCAGTTTATTTCGGCATCGATTCCCTGTATTGTAGCTCCTATCAGGAATATAAGGCTTTCTCATGATGGTACTGTAAGGACGACAGATCCATTAACTGTCACATGAACTATCGCTCCATTATGGCCGTCAGCAGAACAGCAAAATGAACCAAAAGTACTATCCATTTGATTATCATAAGATACCAAAAAGGCTTTCCTCAGAACAACTTCTGACAATTAAACCGACTTAAATTTTTCCGATGAACTCCTATTTTCCAAATTCTGTCCAACACTCCAAACAACGAGTTTAATATCCAAATAAATCTTATTCGCAATGGTAAAAATGCACATGTATATGGCAAATTATGGTGCCTAACATATGTACCATGACTATTGAGCAAGAGTCGGATTATTAGTTTTCTTTATCCACGCATAGCTGCCGTATCTAATTTCCCGTTTATTCCGTATTTAATCTGTAACCCATGACATGCGGATCACACGGGCCAGCTTGGCTCCCACGCAAACTCCGCCGGCTTCAGCATTTCCAAAACCACAAGGCCCCCCACATCACCATCTACCCCAGTCCAGAATCATCCCGAACAGTGACAAGAAAACGTTCTGGCCCTTAAAAAATCCTTATAATTCAGACCTGCAGGCCTGCATGATGGTAGAAATGGTCTATTGTGTGCCGGCCTTCTGCTGCCCAGTTAACCAGCTAATGATCGCGACGGGATCATATAAAAAGCGGCTATCTGATTTAATTTAAAATGACATTATCCCGTATCTGGCTAAAGCGAAGATATAATAATAATTATCTTGACTAGGTTTTGCTCGCTCACATCGTTGACAGTCAGCCAGGCGAGACAAAAACATCTATTTTAAGAAAAACGTGGTGTAAAATAACCTGTGCTCGTCTTTGTTGCGCCAGTGGTTGCCGTGAAAGGGCAGGCTTGCCATTTAGTCATTTAACTTGTGATCTGACAGGGAAACGGGATGCAAAGCCCAGCATATTAATTGCTCAAAGCCGAGCGTTCGATCTTATTTTGCAAGACTTTCTGTACAAACACTATCTGAGTGGCGCGGCCCTGCCATGCAACCACCGACCAAAGCAGGTCTACACTATGGGTACCATAAACAGCCGTGTTCATAATGAAATCGTGCCTTGTGGTGATTTTATCTATATGTTTAGTGTTCATCCGAATAAACTGCGTGGTGCATTTAAATACCGATCCTGATGTTTAGGGTGCAAATGAGTATAGGGCGTCTATCCCATCTATATTCGTCCAAGTCTTTCAGAAACTCACTTACCTTATTGTTCCAGCGATTCTGGAATGTACTATATTTTCCCCCGTATGATTGTCTCTGTATTAATTAACAGCCACAATTCCCCTTCTTTATTTTGCCGTTAAAGTAGCGAGAATTTTTTTTTTGTGATGGGCCGGTAATCATCGGATAAAATATGTTCCTCTTGACTTTCTTCTCTTTTCGTCAGTCTCGTATTCGTCCTGCGCTGCGGAACGTTTGATATGCAAACATAAAATATGAAGTGTTTTCTCCCCAGCCTTGCTATATT
This sequence comes from Mormyrops boulengeri, assembly GCA_026781065.1. Taxonomy (NCBI): domain Eukaryota; kingdom Metazoa; phylum Chordata; class Actinopteri; order Osteoglossiformes; family Mormyridae; genus Mormyrops; species Mormyrops boulengeri. The sequence continues at coordinate 5,604,682 of JAODLD010000136.1, forward strand.
TCACAGTATTAGAACTGTTCTTTCTTTTTCTTGTTCTCTCACTTCCTCCAAAACAACCCCTTTGACACTGACGTCGTCGCGCACGCATTAGGCTCCGCCCGTGCGTCATGCGTAAGGCCTCGCCCCTGGCTGCTGATTGCATTAAAACAAATCTTTCATGCAGAGAATATATGGTAAGAGCATGCCCTTCGTTTTAATGTAATTTCAGTCTATATATAGTTAATCGCTATTGCTGAACTGGATAGGGACACGATGTCTCACACATTCCCATTGAACATTAATATTTTTATTTATCCATTCCAAAGATGATTTGTGTATCTCCCTATCCACACATAATGGTCTATTCATTCACTTATTTCATTAATTGCCTTGATGGGCCCTGGAGCCTATCCCAGGCAGCACAGGGTACGAGGCTGGGGTACATTATGAATAGGACGCCAGTCCATTGTAGAGAACGTCCATGTACTTTCTATGGCTTATCTTGAGGCACCAGTTAGCGTAACTGCATGGCGGAAACGAGGAACATGGGGAGAACATGCAAATAACACAAAACAGAAAGCGTTCGAACATCCTTGTAATGCCAGTGTGCCACCCCCACACAATGCATATATTTTTCAAAGTATAGCAGACATATAATAACGGTTGGGGTTAGCTGTTAAAATATTATGAAGTTAATATTTTTCAATACAAGCAAAAACTATGGGATTTTAGAAAGTATTGTAAGCGATTTTGTCCTATACCCAAACTACTTTAGTTAGACTGTGTGATAGAAGGGAATATTTTTATTGTCTTAATTAATTTGAATTTGGTTTTGAATTCTTTAGAGTAAATCCTTTTTCTTAACAGGTCATGTATAAATTGCCTATGTAGGCTGATTTGACACTGGAGCAAAACAGCCCAGTGACAGTGTTTAAAAATAGTTCAATTATTTAAAGTAAATTATATAGGTCCTTCACAATATATTAGGAAGTAGTACAATTTTACAACTCTATACACAATGTACCTGTTTCTTTTAACTTGAAAGCAAAGTGTTTTATTTGTATGAAAAAATGTGTTTGAGGGAAAAAATAACTAGGGGTTCATTTGTGTTTCTACAATGATTTATGTCAGGTGAGGTGCCTGAATTGAAAAACCACACAAGGAAATAGCCTTATCCTGGCTATCCATGCTTAAATAATAAATGACGAAAAGCCAAATTTCAAGATTTAGACGTAGTTTTCCATGTTTACATACCATATGGGGACCATTTCATCATCATCTAAATATGCGGTATACTTGTCAACATTTCGTTCTTTACAGTGAAGTAGCTATTAATTACCTACATGACACTGACGTACTTTACCACCTTTTAGGAGAAAGGTTTGTCCAGCACACAGCCGGAGCTAATTAAAGCAGTCCAGATGCTCCGAGTGGTGATTTCTACGCGTCTCTCAATGTGATGAAAATAGTAAGCATTATAATTCTGGATAAACAGGGCCGTGCAGGTGCTCGTCCCAGGGGAAGGGGTAAATATTTGCGGACTAGGACAGCCAACCATGGCAAAATTTGCATGATCGTCGGTGATCGAAAAGGAGCACTCAGGACAGCAGGAGGAAATCACTTTAAATCGTTCAGCAAAAGGGACAATTGCTCAAGCACCGCCCACGCGTCCTATGGATATTCATATAAATCCATTAGAATTACTCATCATGTATTAGATGTTTAATATTTTCTCCCCGATATTACACATTACAGTTCTTGCCTTCGGCTATTTTATTATAATCGGCATATTTAAAGTAGGCAACATCGACACGCAATTAATGAATAAAAAGCAGGCTTCGCTTATTTGTATATTTTTATTTATTATTTTCAATATCCCTATAATCCAAAATTACAGTATGCCTACATATAAAACATATATTTGTTTATTAGTTAAAGAGATACGTCATCCATTCGCCCAGTCTCATCCAAACACTATTTATGACAGCGGACTCGGCTAACTTACTCAGACGACACAAATATCTGACACACCACCGGAAACAAGGTAAATTAGAGCAGATGAATCGTCAAATCAGTCTTTGGTCAAACACTCTTTTACCCAGGATGTTTATCTACGCCTGTCACGACGCTTCCAAAGTTAATGCAGTCTTGTCTCTTTAATTGTGAACAAAATGGCGACATGTTCAGATAATTGGCCGATAGTTTCCATTAAAGTTAACACTCAGCGTGATTAGACTCTTTTTTTGCTTAATAAATATGTCCATTGTTCAAGGTTTGCAGAAAAGGGAAATATACTACTCTGCATTCCTTTAGCAAACAGTAGGTACCACGGGGTTGCAGTAAGAGGTATTTTTGGGTTACTTGGTTTTTTTTTTCCAGGTGGATCTGACCTACAACAGATACTTCCATTTTGTGAAATAACAGTGTCTGATTAGACAATTATTAAATACAACCTCAGTGAACAACCTTATGTACAACTGGAAACTCCACGAAATAATGTAGTCTTAGCATCATTACAGCAGTCTTAGGAATGGGTTAAACAGAAAAAGGCAAAGACAAAAGGAGGTAAATGGGACACTTCTGACGTCCGTTTGAGTGGCGGAGGTTATATGACAACACTGAGAGCACCACACAGGACAAAGCGAGACTATAGCACTGCAAGGACAGCAAACCACACAAAGATATACGTTTTAAGGAATAAATAACAAAAAAACAGCACACAACAGTCATTTAGAGTACCGCTTTGCTGTATCATTTCATTTGTCTCTGAAAAATCACAACACAATTCCCAATGGTGGTAAGGGATTCCCTCCGGATTTCAATTTGGACTCCCGGATCACAGCATGTGTCCATGAATAACCTAGCAGGTCTGTGCAGGGCAAGAGTAGGTTGGCTGGCATGGACAAGACCTAATACTCCCCCTACGACAGCCGAAATATTCGGGGCAATCAAGAAACTTCGCAAAACACAGAACCAACTCCTACACACCTATAAATAAACAAATAGATAAATACATAAACGATCTATTAAGATGTTATCCTGTAACATTGATAAATTCCCGCTAAATCGCGGATGCCCCTCCCCGTTCTTGCTGGAATGGGCATTCAAACTCGGCGAAACTGCTCACAATTATGGCTTTTAAGACGCATCGTAGAAAATGAATTCCACTCGTACACGGCATCTCAGGTCCTCAAAGTATTTACATCTTAAAATGTACATATTTCACATAACTCTGTTGGTGGGTTCTTTTATTGTTGCCATCACGTTACATTTTATGTTGTATTTACAGCGGAAACCAATTTCTGAAATATTCTTATCGCAAAATAAATTATTATAATAAATAATTAAAAAATTAACTTTCATAAAATAAAAATATTCTTTGTCTCTATCTACATAAAGTGCTACTATAAATTAAAATTCTTAGACAAAAAATGTACCAGCACTTTTTCTTTTTTCGTCTAGATCCGTCATGGAATAAAGTGACACACGTTAAAGGTCATGATACAAACCAATAGGACAGAATTCATCAGTGGTCCCCTGGAGGGTGGACCACCAGGTGTGGTCCGGGACCAAAACCTGTCCAAATTTGCTGCACATCGCAGATAACTTTAATTTCCAGGAAACGCTTATAGAATACAGGCATTGGTGGAATATCAGTGGAATGTCACACTCTAATTTAAGTATATTGCTGTATTAGGCTCACAGATACAGAACGACACATTTGTTAATGTGTCTGGACTTTGATTTTGGGCTTTATTATTATTGCTTCTCTCTAGCCTGATGGGTTTGGAACCTGCCACATGCATCCCGAATGCCATGCAATGCAGCTTGAGGACAGAAATGGTGTTCTTCTTTGACTTCTGGGTAGTCACATGATTTCTCTCATAGTTCCACCATTTCCCTTTCAAAAACATTCTACAGCAAACCAGCCTGCCTCACTGCTGAAGCAGTCATGTTTCCTAGAAGTATTCAGCTTAAATACCTCTTTAAAGATTTTTTTCCTTTGATCATATATTCAACTCAATACAGTCAAGGATATACTATGTATTTACACTGCACGAAACACACACCGATTTAAGTCAGAAAGGTAATGGAGAAACAGATCTATATGATCGTTCAGTTTTTCAGTTATTGGTCTGGAATGAAGCTATTCTAATTGAACATCACCATCACCATAATAACAAAAGCACCAATAGTACAATAAAAAACAAGAAATAGAACACTTAAAAATAACCAATAAATACACAATACAAAAAGGTTGGACCACCGCCTTCCACACCGCTACAGTACAAAGCTGTGCTGCTGTCAGTGACTGGAACGGCACGCCTGCCATTTGGCAAGGAACGAACTGGGCAAAGATACGGCAGGAAGTCTCACTGGAAGCCTCTTCTGTCGGGGGGAGGTGGGATGGGAAAATGTGTCAGCGTTTTGTGCGGGCAGACAGAGAAGGATCTGTGCGGAGTGCGGCTGGGTAAAATCCATAACATAGAGAACAAGAAGTTAAGAGACAGATATTAGGAGGATGGAGAGTCGTATTGGGGTTGTGGGAGAAGGGGGTAGGCTATAAAACACAGACAGAGCTTGATTGGATGTTTGTGAGCAGGTGAGAGCTGTCAGTCTGGCCCAGAGGTCATCACTGCCGCGGTAAACCCTAGCTCGTAACGGCCTTAGCCCCGTGGTGATCCCACAAATCCCGGCACCTGATGGGGTTTCCTCTCTCCTCCGTTAGTCACTGTCATTCCTGCAGGGACAGGAGATGCCACACGCACAAGCACACAAACAAACAGAAAGACAAACAGACACAGATACAGACAAACAGACACACACATATACACACACTTAATTAATGGAGCATCATTCACCCAGATACGGAAGACTATTATGCCTGCTGTTTGCCAATACACCACCCTGTTCCAACACACACTGGAATTTGCAAGAGGTCTTTTTCTTTCCCCATCAAGGATTGTTCAATAAACAATTAAGAATTACTTTGCAATTCTCATGGTTAAAAAATAAAAAAATACTGATGGTTGGACCAAAGTTCTATGATGATACAAAGAAACAGGCAAGTTATTTTTCTTACTATAAAATGTATGTACAGCTTAGAATGAGGAAATCATTTTTTTTTTTATTCAAGCACTGAGTCATCAATCATTCCAGGAGTATCTGCAGCGTTTGAATTCTTATAGCAGGTATTTTTTGTATCATGACCCTTAGATTTTTAAACTTCTGCTCAGATAGGATTTGGTGGAAATAGGCTTTCAATGCTACTGTATATACTCCTGGAAAGACAGTTGAAGCAATAGCTCTGAATGACACGGCACAGGAGGTTTGACCTCCTTGCTGACAACTCTTCATGACAGGGACGTCAGAACATAAGAACATAAGAAATTTACAAACGAGAGGAGGCCATTCGGCCCATCAAGCTCGTTTGGGGATACGGCGATCTAGGGAGGGAAGGGTTACAACAGGTCAGGACAAGTTAAACTCTGACCCATGGGATCTGCCGGATTTGCGATGCCGGAAAGCTGTGGGGCTGGCGTACATTCCCCGCTAAAGGGCCTAGAAGATGGGCAACTGAGAAGTGTTTCTTTAATTATCACAGCTGTATTTGTTCATTTTCCCATCTGGCGCCTCAAATCCTCCATGACGGACGGCAGTCGCGTCTGTTCAAACTGAAAATCAGCAAAAAGGACATTCCAGAAGAAGCACAGCAGCAATGGAAAATAAAAGGAAAAGAGAGAAGGAAGAGACGAGGAGGAAAGATGGAGACAGGAGTGTGAATCGGAAGAACGGAAACCTGCCAATCGCTTGCGCTGGCTCTATGGAAGGGGGAAGCGGAGTGTAGCATCGATACCCTTGCCTTTTTAGTAGGAATTGGTTGGCTCTCCTTTTGATTTGAGCTGAGTGCTTTCCACACTGTAGTTTTAGACATTTCGTCAGAGATATTAATGTCAGATGGGTCACACCTAGAACAGAACATGACATTTTAACAGCTGGGCAAGGGGTTATGTGGGGGAGGGGTGGGGTGGAGTTGGGGGAGTCAGGCCAGGGCTCAGGCCAGGTGGGTAAGAGGTGTTCAACCCAGTGATGCAACTGAGGGTCACCATCACTGTAAGGCTTTCACACACATGGGGGCCTTTCCTCTACGCAGAGTGGACAGGAAACATACTGTCCCATTATAAACTGTCCCTTCTACAGATATATAACAGGTCACAGCACTGTATCACCTGGAGATATATATGTATGTACTGTATGTGTGTAGGCGATCCAAAATATTGTACAGTTACTGTTAAAAGATGCATGTCTCTGCATCACGTGACATTACTACAATCAGGGATAAAAATTAAGATCTTAAAATTAGCATTGACCATTTGCCAGGTCCCTACAAAGACCTGTGACTGCAATCAAAAGCCTAAAAATGCTAAAAGTTTCTTATTTTGTTGAATTTCTTAGGGCTAAGGTTTGGGCTTGGTAGGAGTTAAGGTCGTCATATTGGTATTAGAGTTTTCCCCATAAAAATGAATGGAGTGTCCCCACAAAGATATAATTACAAACCTGTGTGTGTGTGTGTGTGTGTGTGTGTGTGTGTGGACTTGCTCACTTAGCTGTCTTGTGAGGACAAATGTTGCTAACTTGTATGAAGAAATGGGAGAACATAGACATTGTGAGGACACACAGGACAAAACACATTTTTATAACTGCATTTGGTTAAAATAAAGTGAAAAGCATGATTGTTATCCGCTTTCATCTTTATAAATTCAGGGTTGAGGGTTAATTACAGTAAAATGGAAGTCGCAAATCAAAACGAGAATGTGAACATACTCAAACTAGCGGGTCACAACTCTCCTCACCTAGCGTCCGTGTTCTTGGGGGTCTGCGCAGCCTTGCTGCTCTCCATCTGTATCTGCACCATGCCCCTGCCCCCTCCGAGTCCCAGCATCTGCTCTGACTCCTGAGGCACAGAGACACCAGCCATCAGCCTCCTCCTTGTCTACTGGACAGGTCATTTATCTGCTAATCAGTCCATCCATCACTTTACATTTATACAGCCAAGTTCTATGTACTAAGAAACGAAAAGAACAAAAAATAAATCAAAAACAAGTCCAAATGGGAATAAAGGAGCAGTGTATTTATGGAAAATTAACTCACTCTGATGAAATATTTCTGATTATTTTCATGATAATTACGTTAAATTACTGATCATAACCATTGTAGGAAGGCTAGCTGCCTGAAGCAGAGATGGTACAATATTGCTCATAATCTTTAAACAATACCATTGTGATTGCAGAAGTTTTGAGGAATTAATAATCAGTTGCCATGACAACATATTTCAGTAATCAAATACCTCACATTTATGTAAGAAAACAGATACTTTTATATTCACACTATTATCACTTGCTTAAAAATAGAATGGGCCCATGAAAGGATCCATGCAGTACCTCCTCGACCTTCTTGGAGGCGTCATCCAATTTCTTCTTCTTGCTCTCAGGCATGATGTCATCCAGGTAACTCAGTTCCCTCTTGGAGAAGCAGAAGTCCAGCAGCTTGCGGATGAACACCAGGGCGAGTACCTGGGAAGGCAGAGCGGGAAGCTTCGGTCAGCTAAAATGTAGCCACCGCGCCAACACCCCCATCGACCACCCTTCGTTCTTTTTAACTGTGTCAGCCTTACATCAGGGAAAACTGTAATAGGACTGTGCTCCACACCCTTCAGGAAGAAAGCCATACATTTTTGGCCTTCTCTAGTGCTTAATCTCAGCACATATTTCATCTTGATTTTTCATATTTGTTACCCTGGTGACTTTCTAAATTAATCCTATTAAAATTGACATAAATATCATAAATAACAAAATATTCCAATGAGATCACCTATGTGTTAATAGATTATGTATTTTTATTAATAATCAATTTATTTATTCTAGCTATATAATATATTATGCCACTAGCCAAAATATATTATGTAGTATTTAATATACTGGATACTGTTAATGATACAGTATATTATATAGCCAGAAGTGAGATGTTACTCCCCGGTACTCACTGTATATAGCCATAATAAATAAATAAAATAATTATAAATGTGCAATGTGCAAATTGTCCCACTAACAGTTGGGCACCAGTATGGGCAATTTTCACATTTCATCTTATTTTTCTTTTTCTTACTTTATTCTGCTTTACTACTTAAAAAAAAATATATATATATATATATGTTTTATTATCCTCAATTTAACGTTTTACTTTGTTACAGAATTGCTGTAGCAAAGCAGCTGCAGAATTCAAAACTATGTGACAAAGTAAACAAAATTAAATTTCATAAATGAGTAAAATAAGATCATAAATGTAATGATTTCTTACTAGAATCTAGATATTAATTGTCATTGTTGACACACCACAGCACACAACAACGAAATGTGTTCTCTGCATTTAACCCATATGTGACATTGCAGGGGGTAGCTAATTCAGCGCCCGGGGAGCAGTGGTTGGGGGTGGTACCTTGCTCAGGGTACCTCAGTGGTGCCTAGCTGGTCAGGGATTCAAACCTGCAATCTTTCAATTACAAGTGCGCATCCCTAATCATTAAGCCACCACTGCCCACACCACTAACTCTTAGCTAAAAACATACCGCATTAGCGCTTCATGTTCAGCTGAGTCCCTCCCACCTGGATAGTCAGTGTAGTACTGTATTGTTGTGCATTTGATAAATAAACTTTGATTTGAATATATTGTTAATCAATGTGCAGGTCTTTGTTTAAGCCCGATATGTCCGCTTCTTTGTGCTGTGTGCTGATGTTCTGTTTCATATGCTCCCCATATGCATAGAGGTGTGGCAGTCTGATTGGCTGAATTCATCCACCCGCAGACCCCTCCCTCTCCGCTGGCCCCACGCCCTGCTCACCCACTCCCTTACCATCATGGGGAAGACGATGGCGGCACGTGAGGTTTTGATGACCCAGAGCAGCACCAGGCAGGTGAGCTGTGTCAGGGTGAAGAGGTGCACTTTGCGCAGTGGCACGTGACGTAAGTAGATGAAGTCAGGCTGGTGCTTCGCAGGCATGCCGAACAGCTTCAGGCGGTCAAAGAACTTTGGGGGGTGGGGTGAGGGTTTCGGTAAATGGGGGGAGATGAGGTTATTTCCTCAGACATCAATCTTTTAGGGCCTCTGCACTGAAAATAACTGAAAATCCACCTTTGTTAAAATCAGCAAATTTTGCTTCGTGTGCAAGCCAGTGTGACTAATGCCTTAATATAATGTCTCATTTGGTCTTTTCAGGCAACATGATTGTGTAGAAGAAGCTGATTATTTGGCAAGAAATTTAATAAACGTCATACTTGTGCAATACTAAACTCATAACAAACAAACAAATTCATAAGCCAGTGAAAGTGTTGGACAATAATATACTTTTAAAATAATCGATAAAACTGTGCAATTGTTACACAATAACAATTTCAGTGCACATGAGGGGATATCATAGATACCATTGTTAAGGCGAATGGACACAAGTGTACAGAAGGTGAGATGAAGTGTCTGCGATTTCGGGATTTACCTGGATTCCCTTAAGAGAGGAGGCACCCATGTAGAGAAAGACTCCGTACAGTACCGGCATGGGGATGAACTGTGAAGCAGACATGGGGAAAACATGGTTACTGCCTGATGGCCTGGAGGGTGTCCCGGGTGTAGCTGTAGATGGAGGCGGATGTGGTGCCAGGGTTGGGCTGTATTAAGGTAACACATTATACCATGTTATTTTTGGGTACTTTCGAAATTGTGTCGAAAATAGCTTTGCTATTTGAAAATACAGTCAAAGTACCGTATACTGCAGTACAATGTCAGGAAAGTATGACGATATGAAAAATTCTCAGCCCAGGGGTGGTGACCCAAATTTGGGTCACGGCAAGTCCTGAAAGGTTGGAAATGTAAGCAATTTAAAACCACCAAGCTCCTATGCTGATCCACGATCAGATTTCCCAGCTCCAATCCTAGAATTCACCTATATAAACGGGTCTTGGGTCTGCAAATGCTTAATGCAAAACTAGTGAACGCTCAACCAATCCAAGAAGCCAAACTACAGAAGCTTAATTTAAAATTCACATCTAATCAGAATTGTGCGATAGGCAATGATTGGCATAAATTGCAGAGTGCACTGTGCACTTGATCATAGCATTAATTTAAACGTATACTTGATATAGGGCTGCGACTTAGCTGGCATGGTAAAAATTGGGTCACGATGCAAAAAAAGTTTAGAACCGCTGGTCTAAACCATACCTGTGCTCCCTATGCACGACCTTTGACCCTTTAGAGATTTAGGACCTTTAGGATTTAGGTTCCTGCCAAATTCCTGTTTTTTCATTTCCCATGCAGGTATTCCCACAGCACATCAAGGCAAGTCAAACTTTACTTTCATTTCAAAATATTCAGGCATGCAATGAAACAAAATAATGTTTTGTCTGAGACTTTAAACCTTAGACAGCATAAGACACAGAAGACGATAAGGAATGATAACGTAAATATGCTTAACAAACGGTGTGACTTTTGACTAGAGCTGTGCAGTGGGTTTGACTGCAAACAGCTTACAGTGAGTGGAACAACAGTAGTTTAAGAAAAGTGCATAGGGTACAGTGTAAAGCAGCTGTTTCATTTGTTATGTGCAACTGATGCATAAAGTCACCAGTGAAGATGGTTTGTCAACAGACATGAATGAAGTCATTCGATGGATATTCAATTCAGTAATGCTGGTTAGAGGGGGGCAGGGGGCAGAGGCACATTAACATGGTCAGAGGCCCTTGGGCTGTTTCAGTTGTTAGAGTTCCCCCTACAATCTGGTGTCAACCTGGGGGGGGCGGGGGTTAGTTAGGGTGTTTTTCCACTGCACCAGGCACCGTACCTTTGGTACTTCAAGAAAGTACCAAAAGTACGGTACTTCAGGGTGTTGGTTTTCCACTGGTGTAAAAACTGGCACCGAATAACATCACTGGAGGTGGGGTATTCTGTAGTGAATTAGAAAAATTACTGTAGTATCTTATAGGGCTGGACGATGTGCAATATTAATACACACATCGTAGGTTATGCACATACACTTCTTACATCACTAGTGAGCTATATTAAAACCAGGCTTTTTCTTACTTTCAATTCTGTACAGACATTATAGAGCAGGGGGTTAAAGTTTCACTAAGATATTTTTACTGTTACTCTGTCATAGGAAAAAAAACTTAGCAAGCTTTACCATTTTAATTATTATTCCTTTTATAGATTATCTAATATATGTTTAAAAATCAGTTTAAAGTTTACCTCTGCTGCTTTTGTTTGAGCGCAGCATGTATTCTCTGAAGCAATCATAAACTCAAAGATGGGTTTGTGATATATTTTGGACCCTTTTTTTGTTTTATAAATACCCCAATATTTATTACAAAAAAATCACATTGCTATAATTATAACAAAATCACATCGCCAGGACAGCTCGCTGTATGCTATATACACTATATGCTTCCTGTCCTAATATATTAAACAAAATACTTTTTAAAATTCTTGTCATGCGATCCTGATCTTTTTGTTGTATCTGTTCTTCTGACCAGATCGCTATATATATATTTTGTTATATATATTGTTTTCTGAGTTCGGAACTATTTTCAAGGTGGTGTTTGTATTGTGTTTCAGAGGTAAAAAGAAGTATTTCAAGTCCCACCCCAAAGTACCACAAAAGTACCCCAGTTTGTTTGGCACTTTTGGTACTGGAATTTCTGGTACGGACTGGAAGTCAATGGAAAAGCGAAATTACCAAAAGTATGGTGCTTGGTGAGGTGGAAAAGCCCCCTTAGTCAAGGCCCCGTTTTAGCAGAGGCCCCTGGGTAAACTCGTACATCAAAGGACCCCTGCAGGGGGGTGATGGCAACCAACCTGCAGGGCCCCAGTCATGAAGACGGAGCAGCCCATGAGCAGGAAGATGAAGAGGCCGGTGACCCTCTGCTCGCGGATGCCCAGGAAGCGGGGCTGTTCCCCCGGTGCTGAGCTGCCCGACTCCAACTTCAGGCTGTTGACATGCGAGATGGAGAGCACGGTGGCCGCCACGAACCAGGGCAGCCCCATGATGGAGCACACAGCCAGCATCACGCCCACCATCAGCAGGTCCAGATGGTACCCACAGCCCTTCTGCACGGGGAGGGGATTCAACCACACTGTCAGCCACGCTCCGTTAAACAAATGCGTTGCCTTTTAGCCCAAATGGAATTAGGCAACACCTAAAAAAGCCTGCGATGATGAAAAACATTAAGGTTTCTCATTCACTTCTATAGTTAATGGAATGTGCTAGGAAGCTTTTCAAATACCAAGATTTTCTCAGCATTTTTCAAGCAGTGTTGCTCCCCCCCCACTTTTTACAGCTCTTCATGAGGCTATTCTTTTAATGTCATGGGTACTGGCCCGCCTCTGCACGCCAGGACGCCATGGCAACGCGTGCGCCCAACGGCGTCATGGCTACCCCCGCGCTCTAGTACCCCTCACCAGCAGCTTGTGCTCCTTGCGGTTGATGATGACAGCAGTGATCTGCTGGTCCATGAAGATCAGGATGGTGCACAGCAGCGCCGGGATGGAGGCAGCCAGGACTGTCCACCAGGGGTTCCGTCCAATGGGGTTGATGATCCAGCCTCGGTCATCACGGGTCGGCTGCAAATGGATGAGAGGGTGTGGCCTACTTATTTAAGAGTTAATGCAGTAGAAGCCATGCATTATGCATTTTTAAACACACAACTACGGTGGCAAAGAATCACCCAACACATTTAAATACCTATAAAAAAATAAATGGCTTGGAGAGCATTAACCCGCTTATACCACACGTTTGTACCTAAGGACATCATTTTCACATGTACAAGACAAAGGAGCATATATTAGTAGAACTGCTGCCAATGACTAAATATTTTGCTTAGATATGCCCCAAGCCACCATCATTAACTGAAAAATTGTCCATTAATAAGACCATGAGCCAATGGGTAATTCAGAATTGCCCACTGTTTTACAATAGCGCATTGATTCATAACTGTGATTCACCTGGCTGGCACTATGTATGTGGTTATGGAAAATTAATCGACACCCTGCTGACCAATTACATTCAAGAATTCAGCAGCGCCGTGGTATAAAGAATCCATAACTCACACACACGCACACACAGAGTTCCACACATGCTGCTCCCACCTTGAATTTGCTGGGCACCTGCAGCTTCTGAGACGGGATCCCTACAACATAGTCGAGGAGGACCATGATGACGATGGTGAGGAAGACCGCAAAGTCGCTGATCATGGAACGCACCTAAAGCAGATATCCGTTACTTGTAAGAACATCAGGTCAGCATGAAAAATAAAGCACATGTTTTTGTTTCTTACTGTTTCAACTCAAAATGTATTTCCAATTATTTAGCTGATGTTTTTCTCCAAAGCAATTTGCAATTGAGGAGGCAGGGTCAGACAGTTCCTGAAGTAATTGGGATTAAGGGCCTTGCCCAGGAGTCTGACAGGGAAATCACTCTGTTGACAACAGGATTTAAACTAGTGACCTTTTGCTCACAATATTCTAAAGTAATTGATTAATATTTCACGTTCCAAATCATGAACATCATAGAAAGGGGTCAGTATTTTGTTAAGTTAATCTGTCATTTTTCGGCTAATGGAATGAACATATAGATGATTGTTGTGTAACAGCTTATTTAAGTCTAATCCATTAATCAGGACATGCTCAAGTCCACCAAAGGAGGAAGTCTTCCTATGTCCATTAGAACCATCGACCACAGAACCGAGGGGTCCACCAGGGGTCTGGGTGACTTCTGCAGTATCATTAATACAGTACTTTGTTGAACATTCACAGAAATATTACAAATAATTTATCGCAAACAGACAACCCCCCCCCCCGGCGGCTCCCCCTTGACCAGATCCATTCCACGTTCCATGATTAGAACACATGTCCCCATATGGGTCCTGAGCTCTGGCCTGGGGCAAACCTTAGGTTTTAGGATAAGATGCTATACTTATGGCTTCGTATAATGGCTTTGTATACGGAATACTGGGATTCTTTGTTTTTCACCAAGGGTCAGCAGGCACGCCTGGAGCAGTTGGGGTTAAGGTCCCTCCTCATGGGCCCAAAAGTGAATACTCTGCCAGAAACAACATTCGAACCCAGGACCTTTGGGACATGGATCACTAACCTGCTGTGTTGTAGGGTGTGCATGTGGGAGGGATCAAGGGATCAGGATACTCTGTCCTGCTGGCTCAGAGCAGGCTGCTGCAATCACAGTTAACTGTTACCCCTGTGGGGTGGTGATCCCTACAGTAGAACTGCCCGGGTACCTTTGTGGGGAAGTAGCGACTGGTCTTGAACTGCTTGAGGAAGCTGGACAAGGCAAAGGTGGAGAAGAAGAGAATGACGGACCAGAAGAGGACATCTGGGGTGTAGGGTCCATGGTGTCCACACGCCGTCCCCAAAAACTGCCCCTGGAAGTCCAGGCACTCCTACCACAGAAAGCGTAATGGCCTTGTGAATATTGGGGTTACTGTCACACTTATAGTAATGGCCCACACAAATCCTTACTCACACACGCGCCAAATAAATCGGATCTGGCAGAAATCAAATGGCTGCCGGTAACTTAAAATGAAGGCCCCGAGCTTTATATTACTGTCATGAAATTGAATTTCACTGATAGCCTAATGGGAAATGATGTGGAGAATTTCGCAGAAACCAATCCCGTAAGCTCGTCTGTTTGAGTGTTTCTCTCCTTGCTCCAGGAGTCAGAGGAGTGAGTGTCCAACCTTGACGGTGAGGTTGGCCCAGGGCACCGCAGAAGCAGTAATGTTCCTCTTGTTCCAAAACTCCAGGGTCCGATTACTGGGATTGTCAGGCTCAGCACACCTGCAACTAAGTGAGATAGAAAGAAGGGGTAAGAAAGAGCAGAGGAGTCCAAGCTTTCAGTTTCCTGCCCCAAGCATAAAAGTAAGTAATTGTTTTTCTGGTTCCACCCAAATACATTTACTTAGCAACTGCTTTTATCCAAAGCAACATACATTTGAGGAAGCAAGGTCAGGAGCAATTGGGGTTAAGGGCTGCTCAATGGCGAAATCATGCTGCTGGTTGTGGAATTCAAACCTGTGACTTTCTGATTAGAAGCACAGCACTCCAATCCACTGAGGCACAGAGTGCCCCAACTATAGGGAGCTAATCAGCTCAAGTCCAAAAGAAAATGAACAAACGATGTGGAGGGGGTTTAAGGTATGCTTCTCACTAGTAAAGCGTGAGGCGCTCCAGGTCGCTGTGGGTATTGATGGGGTACAACTCGCCCAAGTGCACCAGCTTCTCCAGAGCCTCGTAGATGAAGATTAGGCAGATAAGGGAGGCGAAGGCCTCCTCCGTGAAGCGGGTGATGTAACAGACCAGGGAGCTGGCGTCTGTTGCCACCAGGAGCAGGCAGAGGAAGGCGGTCCAGAGCCCAATGCAGGTGCGCAGGGACAAGTAAGACAGGTCGTAGTCTCTGCGGGAAGGGGGCAGTGGACTGAGCAGGTGACCAAATGCAATGTAAGCATCAGAGAAGTAAAGAACTGTTTAAATTTATTCTTTATTTACCAGGCATTTTTAAACCAAAGCAACATATGTGTTCTGAGAAAGCAGGGTTTGACAATCCCTGGAGCAACTGGGAGTTAAAGGTCTTGAAGAGCCCTTTAAAGAGCCCAAAAGTGAAATCACTCTATTGCCTGTGGCCCTTCTATTCAAATCTGGCCCTTGATTCCAAATCCACGCTGTGTTTTCAGTTCTCCCAGTAGTTAGTTTAATAATTATGGATTCTGATTGGCCAGAGGGGCTTCACACTTGGCTCACAGGTAAAGGAAGGCTGGAAAATCAGCAGTGCTCTGCCCTTGAGTACCGTGAGTTGAATAGTCCTGGCCTATGGAATTTGAACCAGCAGTGCTCCAATCACAAGCTCAGAATCCCAGTGAACTACGCCACACACTACCAACCACCAAAGCTACACAGGCAATCCACTGCCTGACCTCATAGATGTTTCAGTGAAGGCTTGAATGAAGATGCTTACTTGCAGAATTTGAAGAGGATCTTCTCAAAGACCAGGACCGGTCCTGTGCTGCCCAGGATCGTGAGGGGCTGGCCCGCAAAGAGGGAGTAGGCGACACCGGTCATGGAAGCTCCCAGAAGGGACTCGATGGCGCTCTGTCTCAGGGATAGATGCATGTAAAACACACTGCTAGCATGCTGAGCCATCTCGGGCTACAAACATCCACATGGCCCGCTGGTTTAGTCATGCATTGGCTGCTCTAATACTCAATAGACAGGTCAAGAATCTGTGATTGGTCAATGTTAACCAGTGGATGTGTCGTTAACATGCACCGAGCAAAAGCATGTGGCTGGTGATGGCAAGGGTGTGTTTGGGGGCGGGGCCACAGGAAGTCTCGCCCCAGCTGAAAGTTGACTGGCCCCATTCCTTGTCACTCACCAATTCTAAACATATCATTGGCTAAGGATAAAGCTGGGCCCTCTGTATGAATTATGGACCTTTTAGAACCCTAGAATCGGCCCTTGCTGATGGTGCTTGACAAGATATAAGCAGGCCCTCCTGTGTATGTTCCTGTGCCCCTGTCCATGCCTGTAAGGGTAACTGCCCCCACGTGTGTCCGCGTGCCCCGGCCACCCTCTGACGCATGCTTACGATGCGGCCGCCCGTGGCCTCCCCCAGCAGGCCGCCAAAGGTGATGACAGGGGACATGCATGCGCAGTAGAGGAAGAGGAAGGAGGCCACACACTGCAGGCTCAGGGCGTCCCGGAAGTCACTCAGGTAGAAAGGGGCCTTCCGCTTCACGTCCAGGATAAGTCCCCCGAAGAGCCTGCCCGTGGCACAGAGCACAGTGCGGGGCTCACAGGGGAACTTACAGCTGCTTAAGCTTTGCCCTAAAGCCCCAGCCTGTCTCTATGCAATAACCAATGGGGGTCAAGCCATGGCCTCTAGTGCTGTAAACCAGTGTTTCCCAATCCAGTCCTTGGGCATCTATAGTCAGTCCATGTTTTTGCTCTCTCCAAGCTCCCTGCCAGACAGTAGGGAGCAATTCATATTTTCAGAATGTGTCCAATATCAGTGAGTACTGAGGTAACAGTGGATAAATGTGTCCATACTCATGTTCATACTTATTCCATGTCCATACTCGTCACATGTTAATACTCATTACGCTGACTGTTCTATTCTCTGTACATCCACATTTCTTTACCTTTCTCACTGTACAATTTATAATCCACAGACAATTATTTTGTTTAAAAGGGGAGGATGGGCTGGGATTCAAACCCAAAGTGTGTGAGGCTACATAAGCCAGCCTAGAAAATACATTATTTATACTCAAACAGTGACAAACTAACAATCCAAACTAGGTGATTCATGTCAAGACCTCACACAACAAAATGAGACTAAATGAAGAAATTAAATAAAACTTTATTTGCCAGTTGTACAAGAAACAGTACATTGAAATGTGCTAGTTTTCACAGATCCCATCACATATGCCACATACAGACGGGATGCAGTAGGGGCACGGATACCTTGGCATATTTAGGAGGCCCAGTACCTGACAGGAGTCCTTGAATACATAAAATCGGGTGGCGGGTTAGGGTTGTGACATTTTACCTAGGCCCTTGCATATAGAGGTAAGAGCAGAGCTTGGGGGTCACAGCACTGGGCCAGCCATTCATCCAGCGCCCCTGGAGTTGAGAGTGAAGGGCCGTGCTCAAGGGCCCAAAGAAGATATGGCTACTCCATCAAGTAACAGGATAAAGGCTGCGATAACCTGCCTGGGTATGGGCGGGCGCAGGATTTCCAAGCAAGAAATGCGACCACAGCCACTAAGAGGATGGAGGCTCCCCCAGCTCACCTGCCAGTCCTCTGCAGCTCCGGCCCATGATGCTCGCTGTGTGCCTCAATCTCCACCGGACAGGCCGCCCCGTTGGGAACCGCTGGGGTCTTCCTCTTCTCCTGCCCCGGGTGACAGTGCTGTCAGAACCCCTGCTCCCGCCCCCCGCCAGACCCAATCTGCTTGCAGAGTAACAACAGCTGCCCTACCTGGGAGGGGACGCTCTTGGGGGGCTCGATGCGAATGGAGGGGTCCCACTCACCAGGGGGCAGCACGGTCACCTGGTCCAGGAACTCATCGATGCCTGCCAGCAGGTCACTGCGGTCCTTGGCCTTATAGGCCACGTCGTGGAAAATCTGCCACGTGGGAAAGGAGTGAGGGACAGCGAGACCCAAAGAGGGTACTCCGGAACCATTTTTGGGGGGTGGCGAAGCCCCTTTATGAAGTGCGAGGTGGAAACAAAAAACCAAGAGCCAATCACTCGGTGTCTGGTTACCTCGTCAGTCATGATGGTGGCCATGGACCGTCCAATCTCGTGATACTGTTGTGCCTTTCCGTCCGGGCCCAGGAGAATAAACAGGAACCTAGAGCAACACACACAAAGTTAATTAATGCCGGGAGACGATCCGGCCAGCACAAAACGAGGCCTCCTCAAATATTACTCTCCTCCTGACGTGCCTTTGTCAGTGTTGCGGCACTTATCACATTTCAGCTGTGATTGACAGCCCACTCAGTCAACATTTAATTATGCAGTATGTGTGGTCCCAGGCTTCTTTAGACCAACAATGAGGTTTTAGGGCTCTGCTGACTTACTGTTACGAAATATCAAAGCCGAATCAATCTAATAAGTGAACTCCTGTTGTGTGCCGGCTACCAGGTAACCCATGAGAACCAGAGATGATTTAACGTGGCCAGACAGCCTCAGGAACTCCAGTGAACTATTTCAAGTTTGACTCGAAAAATCAGGCCAGACTCCCTGACTTTACTGAGGGATTCTGGAATTTTCATTACATCTGCCTAACAGAAATAGCGGCAAAGAGGACAATGGGAAAGTAAAACTCAGGACAGTAGGAGGTCAGAACCCGGAGACACTGCTCTGCATTAATGCCAGCTCAAGGATAGTGGCTGTGTTACTCTAGGCTTCAGTGTACATATAATCCTCGATGACATTTACTCAGTTTCCCCATATCAGTGAATGATCATTTTCTCCTTTTACACTGCTGACCTTTTTATAGGTGTTTGTGGAACACTCTCAGTCAAAAGTTTTTGCACACCACAGGTTTTTATCACTTTTTGATTTTTTTCCAAAAACTGCAGATTTTTTATTCTTATTAAGCTTTGGAGAGTTGAATGAACAACTATAAATGAAAATATAAGTCAAGTAAAACAAGTATCCTTTATAACATGGAAAGAGTATGTGCATGTCTGACATCCTATTAACTGGTTCTAGGCTGTCCTTTAACTTTAAATGCACCAGTTTACTGTTTCATCCCATGAAACAGAGCAGTATTTAATGTCCTTTGTAGAAAGAATGCTTTGAATTTTCTCTGCTGTTATAACTGTTAGAGATGGTTACTTTGATGAATCAAAATATTATTTTTTTGATAATAAAGGCACTTAAATGGTGAATATACTGTAAATGCATTTGTTAGCAAAGGATATTGAATGTATTTTTAGTAAATGTTAAGTGAGCAACATGCAAATGTAGGAAATATCAGGGTATGCAAAAGCTTTTGACTGGTAGTATAGATGATCCTTCACACCGCTGGAGGATGTGGCTGGTGTGGGCATCACAGATGGCAGTTACCTAGTGGGTATGGGCACCTCAGTCAGCCCAGTAAGCAGTACGGCGGGGGACAGGCGCACAAACGCCACCACCGGCCTCTCCAGGAAGTCCAGCTCCCCAACCAACACGTTGGACGCCTCTGCCCCCAAGGGAATCTTCTTCATGAAGTGCATGTCCACCTGGAAGGAAGCGATGGAGATGTTTCTACCAGGCCATTTAAAACAGGAGACATCATTTCAATTTTTAATAACCCAAAAAAGAAGTACAACATAGAGAATCATCATATAAATTTATGGAAAAATATCTGTGATGTAATTCTTTGATTTTTCCATATCCCGGCTTGCTCTCCTTTACTACAAACAAACAGGTGAGAGTGAAGCTCGGGGTTGGAGCGTAAGGTCAGCCATTTATCTGACGCCCCAGAAGCACTTTTTGGAGTAAAGGGCCTGGCACAATGGCCCAATAGCGATGCCACTATTCAGCCAACCACAGGGTTTGAACTGGCAACCAATACAGAAGCCTAAGCTACTGAGATACACACAACCCTCATAAAAAAGCAGCAGGTTTTCTTCCCTGCATTAAAATACTGCATTTTTAGTAAAATAATATAATTGAATATAAGTAATTTAGTATAACTAAACTGCTAAATATCACTCCACAGTTAGTAATAAAATCAATTTAAATCAATTCATTCCTCCATTGAACTTTTCCCTCCTTACAGGAAAAACAAGATGCAATACCACCATGTCTCCCTAGGTGGCAGTCAGTGCACAGATTTCAGTTTACAGCTGAGTTTCACATGTTGTTCCTGTAACCCAGGCCAGGATAAACGATTAGAAAATGGATGGATGTGTTATGAAAGGGGAGATAGGTTTATTGATAATTACTGAAAATGGAAATGCTTTTAATTTGACATTCCCATGTCCAAAGAATAGGTATAGTTCTGGTGGTCCTGTATTTGATGGGGTTTTGGAAGGGCAAATGATTGGACATTTATTTTATATGCAGTATTTATTATCTACGGTCTACGACTGCTGAACATAACTGAAGATTACAAAGCGCACACATCGTGCAGGAGCCACTCTTGCTCTCCGCTCACAGAACTCCGCAAGACTCCATTAAAGCCGTGAGTCACCATTCTGTGTCTTTCTGCACAGCCATTATACTGTCAATAATGCAGCACACAGAGCTCTTAATGGAATAACAGAATTCTCGTCATAACAGGCACCCACAATGCACTGGAATCAGCTCAGTCTGGAGCACACTAGAACACAGACTGTTCTGTACTGTTCCACGACACACAAGCGGCCGTTATAGTGACACGGTGTTCCCGTCATGTCTGTGGGGGTGTGCGCCGCTGTGCAGACACCTTGCTGAGGTCCACTTGACTGCTCTCCTGGTTCACACCATTCTTCACCTCCAGGTTGGAAGAAGTTGGCTGAGGAGAAACAGCTGGACCTACAAGGGGATGCAGGTGGGAGAGAGATGGAACGAAAGCAGGAGAATGAACGGTTCAGTGCAGCGTTCCTCAACCTGTTGCCCGGAAACCTCCAGACAATCCACGTTTTTGCTCCTTCCCAGCTCCCAGCCAATCAAGAACACTAAATACCTGGTACAAGTGTGCTGGCAACTAGGAGGGAGCAAAAATGTGGCCTGCCTGGGGGTTACCAAGGACTGGGTTAACATACAGTGGTTTAGGGTTTAGGGGTCACTATGTGTGAACTAAAGATCCAAAACAAATCTTCAGCGCTAAACATTGCTAAACAGAATAATCATGATTCCTGGCTAGCCATTACTGTGCTTTAGCTTCCCAGCTAACAGCTGCTGTAGATTCGCTGCCCCTGGTTTGCCCTCCACCCGCAACCCCTGAGCCACCTCACCACTCTTGTCCATGGAGTGCGGCTCCGACTGCTTGCGGCCAGCCTCGGCAAAGGAGCGCACCATGGGAATCAGGTTGTTCCTCTTCTTCTCGTTCTGGTGGTGGTGTCTCTTCAGCAGTGCCTCCCGCACCTTTACCCGCACGCTCTCATCCAGCTCCTGCGCTGCCTCCTGCTGGTCCAGCACCATATCTGCAGTTCAGCAGGAGGAAGGCAGGGGGCACACCTTGGTCTGTGATGTCATGACTCAAGGAGCAGCATAAACTGAGGGCCATGCAGTGCAACGTGAGGACATTTTCTAGCTTTTGAGCTACCCTCAGCAAGATGCCCTCAGGGAGATGCCCCCAGGGAGATGCCCTTAGGGAGATACCCTCAGGAAGATGCCCCCAGGAAGATGCCCTCGGGGAGATGTCCTCAGAGAGGTACCCTCATGGAGATACCCTCAGCGAGATACCCTAAGGGAGATGCCCCCAGGAAGATGCCCTCAGCGAGATGCCCTCAGGGAGATGCCCTCCCTCTAAGCAGAGAAGCCACAGGGTATGTGGTTCAAGCAGGTATAGCATTCAGTGTGTGTCGATCACTTTGGATTAATGTGCCAAACAATTATGCTAATCCTTATAGTTTCAGGTCAACAGACCACAGGTATAAACATTCTGATTTCCCCTGTCTCCATGTCTCTGTGGATTCTTAACAACCACAAATCTACAAAGAAAATGTCTACCCTCCCAACTCCTACAGCCAATCCCCCCTCAGCCTAAATAATAGTAATAAAAATGAAAATAATAAAAATAAAACACTTTAGATTTTATTTTAGTGGTAACATTTTATTTGATGTGGCACAAATAATGTATTATTCTCCTATTACTTAATTAATGTATTAATTAACTACAAAATAAGTCTTAGTTACATACTTAGTTACATATAACATCTCATGTTAAATCATCATTATTGAATTGTGACGTTTTATGTCAAGCTGTTACTATATTTTTTATTATATTTAATTCTGTAGACCTTTGTGAATTACTGAAAGAACTACTAAGGAACTACTGAAGGAACATGTAATGAATGATACAAGTTAAATATTGTTTTCATGGTTGTTCATCATTAATGAATAATGTGACATCTTTTGTCTTGTGTATGTAATTGAGTGTAACTGAGTTATTACTAAATACAGTGGTACCTTGACTTACGAGTGTCCCAACTAAGAAGTTTTTCGAGATACGAGCCGTCTCTCGGCCGATTTTTTGCTTTGAGTTGAGAGCTAAAATTCGGTTAACGAGCCAGCTTCAGATACCCCAGCTTCAGATACCCCAGCTTCAGATACCCCACCACTAGTTGACGCAGTGAACGCCGAAACATCCGCCCAGCATCC
>JAODLD010000136.1:5628585-5640220 GCA_026781065.1 Mormyrops boulengeri
AAAGCCATTGCCAATCTAAGTGAAAACATTCTTCCGTTACGCTCAGGTCAGTGAGAGATATGTTCATCCACCTACCTTCTGAACGCTTATCTTGGAGAGGCAATAATTCTTACAGAGGGGCCAACCTGATCACTAGCCAATGATATGTTTCAACTCAGTGAGTAACAGGGGAAAGGGTACTCCAGGAGCCAATCAGATTTCACCTGAGGTCAGTGCCACAGCAGCCCCACCCCTGTATATACCCATGATTGTAAGATGGCCTAACCCAGGCAGCACAGGGCACAAGGCTGGGGTACAACCTAGAGGATTCACCAGTCAATGGCAGAACACTTACATGCACATGCAGTTATACACTATGGGTGATTTAGAGACACCAATTACCCGAACTGCGTGTCTCTGGTTGGAAGCATAGGCACGACCCACTGGGCCGCTCTGTTACCCACAAACATGTGCTTCAAGTCAGGGCAGACTAGTATCTCAGCGGGTACAGCAGAATGCGTGGCCACACCCCCCTGCCCGGCACCCGCTCCCACCTGGCTGTCTCCTTCCACTCCGCATCTTTGCCATCCTTCACACAGATCTCATCCAGCTCAGTGAAGAGATCATGGGCAACGTGCTCCTCGTCCTCCTCGGTCCCCAGGATGAACTGCACACGCTGAGACGGGGTGTCTGGGAGCAGCGGCGCCGGGTGGGAGAGAGCAGGAGGAAGTGAAGTAATGAAAGGGTGAACGGAACCATGGGAAAAAAACAGACACAAGTTACAGCCTCCCAGTGCGACACATCCATTTGCAGGGTGACTTCTCCTCAAAAGTGACTAGCAGGAGACCTTAAGTCTGTCAGAACACAGTTCCTTCCTCAAAGTCAGCATGACTCTGCAGTCATTCTTCTCTGGGGGGCAATCACAATTTTCCCAATGAACCTATTTCGGCATGAAAGCTTCGTCCTGCTCCTGAAGCATAATTAGCTGATGCACTAATTCTTGCCCGAGAAGCATTTGTAGGGGTGGGGGTGGGATGGGTGATCGCATCCATCAGCAACTGTATGATTTAAAAGCACTGATCCGGACCGCAGTATCGACTGCGCCTTTGACGGATCAACCAAAGGTTTGCTATTACCAAACAAAGTAACCCACATTTGGAAACCTGACAGGTTAAACACAGGAAATAAACTCAGCAGGGCCAACGGACCGATTAAGTCAATCATAAGCTTGATTTTTAAAACTCGATACTGCAAAGATCTTGCACTGGAGGGACCATACAGCAGAGCAATTCAGCAACTGCACGCCACATTTCCCCCAGCACAGTCAGGATCCAGAAGGTTCCTTTGATCTTTTTTTAACGCGCAGCCTGGCCCGCTTCCTAAGATGACCCACGGGACCAGTGACCTCCCTCTGGGGGCTGTGTGATCGACCTCACGGCCAGCCTCTCGATGAGCTGCTCCCATCTTCATGGGGGGGGGCTCTCACCATGAGACGCCGCTGAGGTCTCCTCCTCCTCGTGTGTCACGCTGCCCCTCATCCTGTCTCTCTTGCGATGCCGGGAGCCGTGGGGCCGGTGGTGCCGATGACTCTGCCGTGCTAGGGGCATGCGCACACCCACAAACAGTGTCCTGTGTCCTAAAAGTGGGGAGGGAGAATTGGAGAATTAAGCATCAAGTTAACACAGCCCCTAAAACCACTGCAACACTGAGGAAAGGAGCAGCCGACTGTCGCTGCATTGGATTCGAACTCGGCATTCCTACAAGGCCAAGGGAATGAATGGCCCCTTGCCCCATCTTCTGCTTATTATTAAAAATCCATTTTTATTATTTCTGAGTGTTTAAAAATGACAACCATGATGCCCTTTCAGATGGAATGTATCAGTATCCTTAATATTCCTTTGGGGATTAATAAAGCTGGTCTGTTTGTCTGTCTGTCTATCATCACCATAGGAAATTTACTACTAAATGGACCGGTTAGGTTAGTATAATGAGCTGGGGCTAAAATGACAGCTGTTTAAACTTCACGTAGACCAGCGTGTAACAATTGGGCAGCCCAGCTAAAGGCGGCTGATCCGTGATCTTTATACCTGACATCCTCTCCATGATGACAATAAGGCGGAGATAAGGCAGCCGGCTTGAAAGCGAAAGCGGCAAATAAAAAAAACACATGAACAAAACCTGCTCACTGGCCCATGGTACACAAAGCTCTGTAGCTCTTACATTATTAATAAAGGCGTGCCACCCCCCCCCCCGGCATCCTTATCAGCAACACTGCTCACAAAATTATTAATAATGCATCTCCACATAAAATCGGTACAGATACCATTCTTTGATACTTACTGTCAACACAAAATGACACGTGTAACATGCAATGTCCCAGAACATGTGTCTCTGACAGTGTCATCGTCATGAGGAAGTCTATGTCACGAGGACTAATCGAGATGAAAGTGTGCCGACACCACAAACCCAGGAAGAATTAACATGGGGGTAGCTGAACCCGGGACCCGGTCTACCAACATTAGTCCAGTTAGCAATCTATAAAAATCTGTATTTTCAACCAGAATCAGAATCACAATCGAGTTTATTGCCAAGTACGTTCACACATACAAGGAATTTGCCATAGTGGTCGGTGCAGACATCGAGCGATAAGGTGGGTTTATATATATATATACAAAGGGGTATACACAGGTACTAATATAAATAGATAGGAGAATGTGAAATATGATATGGGATTGGTATTATATACACCAGCAACACTGTTTGGGTTTTTAATACTGGGCTAGATGTATTTATTTATGTTACCTAAAGTGTTTTTTGTTGGGTGGACACTAGTACAGGCTCAAGCTTATCTAGAAACAAATTTACTAAACATTATAGCCCAAATTACCATTATTGCACTATACAGTATATCAGAAGGGGTCGAACTTATACTGAAATAAATCCAGTTGTCCTCTGAATGTTTTTTTTATCTTGATGGAATCTGACTAGCTAATTTGTCCTTGATTTAGTTACTGAATCGTGCATTTATGCATTTTTTATTCTGTGGTATATGGCTGTTTTCTGATCCAGGCACCTGCTGTGTCTATTTAAAGTTTTTTTCAGCAATTTCGGAATTGTCCCGCCATTTTAGGGGCTCATGCTGCTGTCTGCAAGCTATCATCAGTGTTTGTAACACAATAGAAGCCAAAGAGCAGATGTGACCTGTAGGCTAGAGGGAGGCCATCCCACACCAGGAAGTGATTCCATACAGGTGACATAAAAGACCCTCCAACACTTACCTTCTAGCTCCTCCTTCTCATAATGGATGTTGAGGATGGAGCTCGTCCCTCCCTGGTCCACCACCACCTCCTCATCAGGCCTCTGTACAGCGCAAGGACAAAAAAACACACATTGTTTCCGAGGCTCTGCTCAGGCCACAACAATCACCTCCTTTCTTCTTGAGGTGCGTAGGGGATATATCAATATTTAACTTGGATTCATTCATCACCCTAGTAAGTAGTCCTTTGTATTTAAATAATTAAGTTGTCCCGCCCACCCCACCCAATATCGAACTCTCTGCTATGCTGTCCGGCTTCATTCATTTTGTCATCTGTCGGAGTCAAAGTCAGAGAAAGGGGAATTATGGTGTTTCTGAAATATGAAATCATTGGCAGGACTTAAAAAGTCACTTGTTTCCTCAGCAGGATATTAATCATGTAGGCCAAACGGCTGCACTCGTGAGACATGGCGAAAATAGAGCATTAGGTTCAGTAGCTGACGAGAAAGCTACACTGGCATAATAAATAAATAAATAAATGAATAAAAATTAAAGTTTCACAGTAAAGCGAAATACGCACAGTCCTGGGACAGCTACACCGTGGACTTATCGAACAGCGCCTCTCCGCGCGTGAGTGCGCGTGGCTGCCGTGCGGCTCGCGTTGACGTTGACGTTTTTCTGTACGTGCCTCGAGCGCTTTTACGGTTTTCTGATTATGCGACAAAAACTGGGTAAACAACCAGAGTCTACGGTTGTGTGCGTCGTCCCCGGGCTGTGCCAGCTATAGGTTAAGGGTTATGAGTTGGACAAAAACAGTAAAACAAGGCACTGACAGAAAGGTTAAATCAATAACGAAATAAACATATCAGGCCAAATTTTGACGTTTGGCTTCGAAGATTATAGCACACTTTTCCTGGAACCTTACCGGTTACCCTGGGAATCAGTGAAATATATCTATTTATCTACGGTGAAGCTAATTTACCTGTGGATCTCAGCTTTTCACCATTAATACTGTAAATAACCAAGAATGACATGACTGGCAGACAATGGGACACCCCCCGTCTCAATAACAATAGGTCTTATAATAATGAATAACTACATTAATAATAACAACAACAACAAACACTACAAGGCTTTAACTAGGTCAAACGAGAATATTATGCTCGAAAATAAAAAAGTAAGTCGTTTAATATTAAAGCATATGGTGAAAATAGTCACACGGTAACCGTACTTAACTGAATGTGTCACTGACAGGCTGATACGTCACTATTTACCGGTACTCTAAGGGCCTGTTTCACGAAGCACGATTTCTGCTTTAGGAGGATAACTTGTCGGATTAAAGGTACCCCAGTTTTTTACACAGGATCTTACACATTAGCAGAGACTACCTTCAAGCTGTCTGGCTAAGCGAGAAATCCTGCTTCGTGAAAAATCCCCTCGGTCTGTTAACTGATATAACGCACAACGTGCCAGTGTGCTTATGCAGAAACACAGGGGTTGAAACAAGCCGAGCAATTACTGTTCATCAGTCATATGTCCACTCCCTCAATATAAAGCGCCCATCTCCATATAACGATAACGAACTCAGACGTATAAATCAAATCATAATGTTTAACTAGTCCGGTCGGAGAACGGTGTTATGCACAAACTTATAAAGTAACTTAAAAGCAACTTCAAGGTAAGCAAACGATAGCAAATAGTATAACAATCAGAAGCTAATTTAAAGAACATAATTATCCTTCTTAAATGCACGCAAACTCATAAACTCAATATAACAATTCAAATATTAATGCATACAGAAGTTTAAGCAAAATTGTGTTCCATCATTAATTTAAAAATACGCCTGCAAATCTTTAGACAGAAAGAGCCAAGCCACATTAATTACAGCCTACTGTTGTATCTGCGCCTATTTAAAACGTAAACAGCATTACGAAAACGACTCGGCTTATAGATGATCGGCGTAGCAGACTGCTTGCTCAGTGAATACTCACTGCGAAATTATGAGCTATTAGATACCAAGTAAGATATTAATCACATAACGCCAGTGCGTACCGGGGGCTGAAGCGCCTGGGGAGGGTTACATTACTGCCATTCTTCAGCAATGTCCGTTAATCCTGGGAATCGGGACTCAAACCCGAAACTTCAACATCAGACACTGGCACAGCAGCACTGTACAATCTCATATTAAACCTCACCCCTGCCCCCTCCAGGGCCAAAAAAAAATCCAGAGAAAAGCCCTGGTCAGCAGTCTCCTCTAAGATCAGCACCCAAGTTGCTGGGCAACACACCTGTACAAATCTTACACCCTCAGCATATTCATTTATTCGTACCCTCTTCACTGAGCATCTTGACATGTGCAGTATATTTGGATAAGGAACTGGATTGCACTGGAGAGCCAAATGCAGCTTATGCACCAGTATTGTAAAGCAGTTTATTTATAAACACAACTGGGTTTCCCTAACATTCAATTCCCATAATTACTGAAATGCAGGTCAGTGGTTAGATCAGATTTAATAAATAACACATATTTACATAACACATTCCTATGATAATTTAATTCCAGGTCTGATTTTGGCTAGTGTCAACATGTTTCATTTAAGGACAGGTAAGGAAAGCCGGGATTTCCTTATTAACATGCAACGCTGACTTCAAGGTCCATTATGGCAAACATGTAGCCTTTTGGAATTTACCCGTTTCAAACTTCTAACTTTAAATAGCCAACAGACTGATAGTTTTCAAAATCCATGTTGTCTGCATTAAGCATGAGTGGGGAACCTGATCCATGGAGGACCGGTGTGGGTGCGGGTCTTTGGGATGGCCTCTCAATCAGCCAATAATAAATCAGTGGTTCTCAACTCCAGTGCTGGGGACCCACTGTAACTGGCTGATTGAGAGGTCATCCCAAAAATCTGCACCCACACCGGCCCTCTACGGAACAGATTCCCCACCCCTGGCATAAACAAAAGTCTACTGATGACATATAAAACGTGTCCATTATCATAAATTAACCACATATTGTGACACGCCAAAAAGTATATATTCTTATTGGCCTGTGGTTTGAAACTAATTGGCAAACCCTGCTCTACACTATACTTTTAGGTGGATTTATAGGGTGACCTGATAATCCGCATCAGGGATGACACTCTGAGCTAGGACAGGATTTCAATTAAAAGGACCTGGATTTCACTGAAGCACTGAGTTCTTGCTGTGTACTGATTGGTCAGTCTCCTATAATCATGCATGTGTCACTAATGTTAAAATGGAACAGCTGGATGAACCTTTCAATCAAGGAAACAAACCATTCACAGAAGAGCTGATCTAACATGGGGGGAGGTTGCTTGGTAAATTTTCGAGATTAGGGGGCAGGGGGAAATTTTAGCTTGATCATTGGTTATCTAGAAAGGCCACTTGGTACATCAAAAGGGGGACACTTTCAATTGCTTGTGCCTAATTAGCATTGGCTATCAAGATGACTGTGGATAAAGTGAGCCAGTCACACATGCAGCATGGACACAAGTCGAGGTATGATCATCGCTGACTGGGTCACCTAGGCGAGGGTGTATGATTAGACATGTAGATCCAAAACATCCTACAATCCCAGCCGCAATCACTGTGACGAAGTGCATCGTCAGGAGTGTGAATCGATGATGATTATTAATTACCGTAATTTGTGTAATATATGATGAGGCAAAGCTGCATTACACTGCTTGCTTCACTGGACGCCAGGGGGTTGAACCAGTTTGTGATTGACAGCTGATACCTCAGTGTTCTAAGCCCATCTCCCATCACTGCCCTGAATGTTTGCCCACGCATCTATGATGACTAAGTGTAAAAATAACAAACCGAAGTGACGTAATTGCTCATCACTCCTGGTGCCACAGTTAAAATCCAACAATTACTCAAGCTGACTCTGAGTATTTTTAGGCTCATTTATTGTCTTTTAAATTTTTTTTACTGTTGCTCTTATCTACATCCAACAGCTTATACGTTTCATAAGCGCTTGGCTTTGAACGAGGCATAAAACACTTTCAATAGTCACATTCCCTCAGAAACCCCGACCAGCACAGCAGAATATTCTTAGCTGAATCACAGCTCTTATTTTTGTATCCTGGATGAGCTGTACTGGCTCAGAAAATATATCCTTTATATATTCTTTATATATTCTTTATATATCCTTTATATATTCTTTATATATCCTTTATATATTCTTTATATATCCTTTATATATTATTTATATATCCTTTATATATACTTTATATATCCTTTATATATTCTTTATATATCCTTTATATATTCTTTATATATTCTTTATTGAAACTACTGTTGGTTGTTGCTTATATTTATGTGGCTGGTTATTATTGCATTGACAGCATAGTGGCTTGGTGGTTGTCAGGGTTAAGGGTTCGATTCCCTCTTCCGGCTCTGTGCTCCCATTGCTTGTGCAGATTTCAGTTCAGATGTCCTGCTTTTCCTGGGACAGACTCTAGGCTCACCACGTCCCTGTATGGGATAAGGGGGACTGAATACAATCTGGAAATTCTGCAGCTATAAATAATCATTCATCTACCATTTTGTGCAGCTTATCTAGGACATGGACACAGTGAGCCTGGAGCCCATCCCAAGCCGCACAGGACACCCTGGATGTGATGCCAGGTCGACACAATCACACACTATGAACGAGCTGGAGAAGCCAGTTCACCTAACCGCAAGTTTTTGATCTGTGGGAGGAAAGCCATGCAAATAAATGGAGACTATGAAAACACACGCAAACCAGGAAGCATAAAGCTACAATGCTGCCCACTGAGCCACTCTTTCCCAACATACAAAACATGCTAAATAAAAAGGGAACCCTGAATGGAAACAGAAGCAGCCAGATGTGGCTGAAAAGAACAGGCCAGGCTGAAGCTGTGATAAGCGGTGGAGGAACTTTTTGGACACATGTTTACTTACTTAGCAGATGCTTTTATCCAAAGCAATATACAACTGAAAAAGGAAGTCAGATCCCTGGAGCTGCTGGGATTAGGGGTCTCGGTTATGGGTGCCAAATAGTGAGAAAACTCTGCTGAGTGCAGGATTTAAACTGCCGACCTTCTGATCACAGGCAGAGCATCCGAACCCAGTGAAACACCCCCCCCAATACAGGGTAGGGTGGGGAAACAGAGAAAAATAAAGGGAAGAAGGAGGGCGTGACCCTAAAAGAGGAAAACGAGCAGCTGGAGAGAATGGGACGTGACTGCAGCCCTGGAAGAGCCGTATCGATTGCCAAACCCATTTCCTGTCCCTCTGTCAGCTGGTTCCCAAATTAAATGGGGCAGAAACCTGAGAGCACCGGCAGGACAGATTCACGCGATCAAAACCTCTGACGGCCCGCCGACGAGATGCGTGGTGGACGTGTGTCAAAATAAAAACGTCTGTTATGCCGTCATGCTCAAAGAGGCGCTTCGTGTAATCCCATACAGAGCAGGGGTGCTCGCCCCTGTGATGGATGATGCCGTCCCCAGGCAGCCCTCTGCCAGTATGGGGAGCACTCCTTTTATCCCAAAAAACTTTTTGGAGAGGTACAGTCTGTCTGATTTAATGATTACTAAGGACTTGGCTTTGGTCCCCTTTCCCCCATCCCTGATGTAAGAAATAAATTCCCACAATTCTTTGCTGTAAAAAATTAATGGCTCTCATCAGACTTCAATAACGCAGCCATTATGTGTAGTAGGAAAGGCAAAGCAATCGAAACAGATCACGTCAGGTGAATCATGCAAATCAAAGCCAAAAACCGAGAAATTTACTGCAGATAAAAATGGCCTTGTCCTGACTTATTTGCTAGGTCTTTAAGTCATCACCCTCCTGCTTATTGTGGTCAGGGTCACTTGGAGCCTCTCCCAGGAAGCACAGGACAGGGATACATCCTGGAGCAGATGCCTGTCAATCAAAGGGCACATGCAGACTGCTGGCAATGAAGAAACACTGATTAGCCAGACCCAGAGGGGCAGGATCCAAATGCGTGACCCTGTAGATGTGAGACAGCAGGGTAACCCACTGTGCCACATAGGAATTAAGCCACAACTCCATAATATTATCATTTAATGTAGTTGGTAGGTTTTAAACATTAGAATATTATCCATTAGTACCATAAAGTAACCAGGAGAAAACTACACATACCTCTATATTTGTTTCATGACTGTTTCATGACTAAATACCATGTTGCTCCCTCAGCACAGATGATCGGGAACATCGCCCCCTACCTGGTGGGTTCAGAACTGCACTTGGCGACCAAGGTGCTTCACCCTAGACACAATTACATCTCCACATTCAACCTGAAAACTTTTCCTTTGCTCCTCTTATTAAATGCCCTTCCCCCCTCACCAAAGCAGTTGCCATGGTGTGGTATGACTGTATTAATGCTTCTCTGGGGTGTGTGTGTGTTCTTTCCATTATGCTATTCTTACCTGCCAGAGGCCTCCCAGTTCTACAAGGCACCTTTAAACATGTTTCCCCCTTAGCAAATAATCAAATGAGGCCCACTGAGGTTTGTGCTAGAATCATCCTCTGCTGTGATGGAACAAACGCAGGTGAGACAGGGACACCGGGTGCAGGATGTGGCCCCTGAGGACCCTGTCCCCTGACTCAGGTTCCCACATGCACAATCAAAGCATAACGTAATTTCTAGCGATCCGTCGCCTAAGATAGGCTTGATACTCTTAAGTTTTTAAACCTGAATTGACTTTAGTACAACTGGCATGAAATCAGTAGCTAATTACCCTTTACAACCCATAATCTTCTCAGCTTTTGGCATTCCTGATGTGAGCTAATTTCAGTTTCATTTGCCTGAATGTATTTCAGTCATGCAAGTGACTCTCTGTAAAAAATGCGCATAAATTAGAATCATTTTATGTAACAGTTGCTAAAGGCCCAAAATAGCTTCTATATGCAAGGGAATTTTGAGTATAGATGGATTTATTTCTACAGTGACTTTGTATTTTCCTATATGAAAAATAGATGTAATTCATATTCATTAACTTGTCAGAATTATAGGTGCAGAACTAGCTGAGTGACCTTGAAAGTCAATTTTTTTATTTTTTGGGTGCACAGCTCTAGGGTGTCACAGTGGCACAGAGGTTCGTTCTGTCACCTCACTCCTCTGGGACCAGTTTCGTGTCTCCTCCAGGATTCTAGGTGTGTGCAGTTTGTATGTTCTCCCTGTGTTGTTGTGGGGTTTCCTCCAGGTATTCTGGTTTTCCCCACAATCCAAAAACATGCTGAGGCTAATTGGAGTTACCAAATTGTCTGCTGTTGTGTGTGTATGTGTGTGCGCCCTGTGTTGGGTTGGTGCCCCATCCAGGGTTGTTCCCTGCCTTGTGCCCAATGGCTCAGCAACCCTGAACAGGACAAGTGGTTTCAGGAAATGCACGGATGGGCATTCAGCCCCGGTAAAGAAAATTAAGACACATTTGGTTAAGGTTTAAACCTTGCGATGGATCTGCATGCAGTTTTGTTACCAAATTCCAGAAGTTTCTTCGCTCTCCCTTTGGGGCTAATCACACCATTTGTTCATGTTTGTAAGGGCCCATCAGCCATCAGCTCCTGGCCGGGCGCAATTCCCTTCAGCGGACCCAAGGCTACAGCTGGCACTGGTTTGTGTGGAGATTGTGTGGCTCTGGCGCAGTAACGGCACAGTGACAGTAATCCCCACCAGCGGTGTTATCAGCACTCGCAGCTGTGGCATTTGTGCCAAGTCTTCGGCGCAGACCCCAAGCCGGATGGGTGACTGAGCTTTAGTTTTGGGCAGTCTGTAGTCCTCAGCTAGGCTCTAGTGGCCTCCTGGAACCTAAGTAGATTAAACTCTGGAACTTTCTGCTCAGTGTGGGTCAGACTGGTGCATAAACAATGAAAAAAGGACTCTCTATTGTGATTTTTGTGCCACAGGAATGTGCCACAAAGGCGGCAATGTCACGTGAGACTGAGGTCAATCCCCATCTGGTGGAAGCAAGAAAAAACTACTAGCATCCATAATTAACCTCAAGCCGGTGAGCCCTCCTCCTTCTCTATAGTGCATTTCGGGTTAAGGATCCTAAGGTTTTATTCACAAACAGGAACTGGTCACAGTAACAGGTATTCTGGAACTCTGTCGCATCACAATGGGTGGAATGTCGCCGTTTGTGTTGCTAGGCTACAGAGCCAATTGCGAGCTCCACAGTGAGAATGAATGGGTACATTCGTCCGCATGTTCTACCCAGAATCCTCCCTCTTCAGCCTCGGCCAGCCAGTGTTGCACAGTATTAGGGACGTGGACAACATCCATTCAAATTACGACTCATGGCAAACAGCAGACTCTATGTGAAGGTCATGTTAAGGGGGCGGGGGGTGTGGGGGGGATGGGTGATTCATAAAAGCAGCCTGCTTTGA
>JAODLD010000136.1:5640997-5653732 GCA_026781065.1 Mormyrops boulengeri
GACTGACTCGCGGGGATATACTGACCCAGTATAAAATGCCTTGTTAGGGGTAGGTGCACCCCACCCTGTTCTAAATGCCGGGCAGTCGAAGGTCCCCGTCGGCTGCTCTGCGGTGCAGGAAGCAAAGCTGCCGTACTGCCAAACTTCACTATTTAAATGGAAAATTGGCTGTGATGTAAAAGTGGCTGGATCCTGCCACCAGCGCTGTGTACACGGGGCCTGCACTTGCTGCCTGTCTTCATGTGGCTTTCCTCTGGGTACATGCACTTCCTCCCACAGCTGACAAACATAACGTTTGGCGTATAAATTCCCTAAAAATATCCCCTGTACAGGTTGTCATTATGAATGAGTCTGAGCTAAATGACTAATGACATCTGTGACCAGGGGCGCTGCAGGAGAGTTTGGGGCCCATGAAAGCGTATAATTTTGGGTCCTCAACCCAGACCAATACACTTATGTTTGAAGATTTTAGGGCCCCTCTCAGTCAGGAGCCTTTTGGAATCATCCTAACTTCCCCCCCTTTAAGGCACCCCTGAGATACACAAAACATAAAGGCAAACTGTAAAGCATGTGTAAAAATCCAATCAGGTATGACACTTCCTGACTGCAGAATATCAGCCACCAGTCTGAACTTCCTGTTTCAACCCAAGTCTTTTGCCCAACTGCACCATGTTTTTTTTAAAAAAAAAAACCGCGGAAGTCTACACCAGCTTAGGGTGGCGAAGATTAAGAGCAGGCACCCAGCATGAGGCAATGACTTAACGAGACTGAGACAGAGCCCAGTGCTGTGTTTGCAGATACCAGGCACTAGGGGGCGCGGGTATCTTGGCACCAAGGGGCATTATCTGTTTCTGTGAGCCTAAAACTCAAATTCTAATGTCAAATATAGTTTAATGGTGCACAGTGAGGCTACTCCACAAGTAAGCAACAGGCACCAAATAGGAGCCCAGGCCCTGCGGTCTTTGACAGAAACCGGCAAAATCAGAGTCCAATTAAACAGCAGATGGCAGGAAATGACTGGCTTGGATAATTTCTTGAAAAATGATCTCTCTGCCTGTTACATAAGTAGTTTAAGGCCAGATTAATAGAGTAAAGTAAAAAAAAAAAAACAAGAACAAGCAAGAAGACCAATAGCAAGGTGAATACTCAACGCACAAGAGGAAACTCAAACAGCATGAAAAAACACACGTCCATCCCCAAAAATACAGCTTTAACCATGACACGAGGCAACACTAGATGACTGAACTAATTATTTTCAGTGAATCTCTGTAATTCACTATAATAAAGATCACATCCATGATCCATTATAATTAAAGCCCACCAAATGAACAGCCCACTCTTTCCATATTTTGTTTTTACCCAAAAATTTGTCATAAAACAGCATTTTACTTAAAAAGCAGTTACGCAGACAGTGGTATTTTCCTCAGGCAAATAGAAGCGACAGAAATGCTCGTCCCTCGCACTCTCAGGGGCTTAATGACATCTTCATGGGTTTCTTACGGTATTGAAAAAGGCCCCAGAGTGGCGGAACTGAGTAGAACACTTCTGGCGGTGGCGCTTTCAAAAAGGAGATGAAATTAAAACTGATCCTCAATATCTTAGCGGACACATTTCTGAATCAAAGTGCTGGATCCCAGAAAACCAAGTGCTTAATTCATGTGTGTCATTTTTTAAAATCAGCATCCTCAGACACATCATCCTGTGTTTGATCTGTTTGCACATGTGAATAAAATCCATTGGTAACACTTTACTTAAAGCAGTAATCATAATGCACTATAGATACACCATAGATACTATGGAAGCCATTATAATGCATTATGAAAGTATCTATAGTGCATTATAGATGAGAGTTCTATAAAGCATTCATAATGCATAATAAACATAGCTATAATGTTGCCTTTTTATAGTTATAGCCATAGTATATAATAGTTTATAATTATAAGTAGTTATAGCCATATCTATAATACGTCATGAATGCATTATAATGTATTACGAAGGTATATATGATGCTTTAAGTAAAGTGTTACCAAACCAATTATTATACAACATAATACCAGAAAGTAGACATATTCTATAATAAATAGATCCTTACATAAAGCTCCTAAAAGACAGTAAAGATATTTGTCTAAGATGGATTTCTTTATTTGATTACATGGTATGTTTTCAATAATTTCTTGCCGATTAATAGTGAGTAAGCGGACAATGAAGAGCTGTTATTCTCAGCCCTGCAAGTTTATTTTTAAAAATATTATTGAAATCCATGATGAAGCTCATTCAAAGGTGTCACGTGGCTCGGAGGCCGGTGTTTCTGCCTTATGCCTCTGCGGTAGCTGTTCTGAATCCAGCTTGGCATGTGGAGCACACACCTTCTCCTCATTGTCATCTGGCATTCTACTGGGGAATGACTGCAACGCTAATTGTGCAAACATGTTCCTGCGAAAGGCTCTGTAATGGCTCATCATGGGGCTTTGCTGATCTCTGATGTTGCCATGGTGAGTGATCAGCATCCCTGGGCCTATACGTAACCCAGTTAATGATGCCCAGCTGACCCATGTTAACTTAAATATCTTGTTTAAGTTACTTATAGGGTCAGACATGTGGGCGTTTGGTGAATGGGGAGGGAGGGGTTTATGCAGCAACCCCCCTAAAAGTACACAGGGCTAAGTTGCTAGTGTTTATTTCAGTGGATTTCAGTCATTACCTGGCAGCGGTCCAGTTCTGTTCACATTTAAACATTTCTGTTCTGGCTTCAAATATCAGACACTTACAAATTACTCACTCCACATTTCACAGTTTGTCATATTTGTATGTTTGGGGTAAGATATCTCATTAATCTACAGTTACAAATTAGGAAATTGAAAAAACTGCATGTTCCGGATGGCCTCTAGCAACAGCACTGGCTACTTCAGGCTTATCTGTTGGTTGAATCTGCTGGGTACCCAACATCATTCCTGATGAAAACTTGTGCCCCTATAATTCCCCACCCACCACGTACCGCGTGGCAGTACTCAGTAACTCATGCCCCAAGTTTAACAGGATCCACATCCATCTATCTGGTATTTTGAAATATATAGATCATAGCTCTCTGAAAACAAAAGTACAGGTACATTGGAATGCGTCTCTTCAAATATCCCATCATGCTCTCTGTTGAAACATACACACAAAAACACACACACATTTAACACTGAGGTTTGGGGTCTGAGCTCAAGGTGCCCTGGAGCAATTTTTTTGGGGGCGGGGGGGTTTAAGGGCCCAAGGGATACGTGACTAGTGAATAGTCCTGAGGCTCATCCTTCCAGTCCCAGGCGCAGAGGCATAACCCACTAAGCCACACAACGCCCCGCCCCCCAAAGAGGGGAGGACATGGCAGTAATGGCAGCCAATCAATGTCAGTATATTGTTAGAAGATGTTCACATCCATCTGCTTCCCTTATTTTTTTAGAAATATAATTTCTTCCCAGTGTCTTGCCGTGGGAGAAGTTTTTGCTTCCATCCCCCCAGCTGTGATGAGATTGGCCTCCACATCAAGTTTGATTTGGTCGGGCATCTTGGAGGCCTCCTACAGACCTCTGAAAGCCCCGCAGGTTTCTGCCGACGGGTCGTGAAGGACACATGGGTTATTCTGCAGCGTGCAAACAAAGCCGGCCAGCTGGTAGAGAGTGCAATAGAGAAGCACGTATCCTGGTACCCTTCCTCCAGGGCCCACAGCTGGGTCACGGTGGGGTGCCTTGGACAGCCAGGAATTTTACAAACTGCTGGAGGAAAGTACGCAGAAGTCTGGAATCACTTATGACCAATGCATATCAAAAAAAGAATTTGCTTTAATTGAACTGCATATCATTTACTTTTTGTGTCACTGTATTGTGAAAATGATCAATTTTCACAGGTCACTTTGCCAGAAAAATATATTACCTCTCTAATTTACTTATCTCTATTATCGCTGTTTCAGATCATGAAAAAAAACAAACTGGGAGAATCAGATTAAATTAAAGGATTGTTTATGAGTGCTGCAGTGTGCTGTGGCACATTCCTGAATTGGTTGCATTTCAGTGAGGGGAAAAAGAAAATGCAATAGGCCTTTTGAGAAGCAAATCACCCTGTTGCAATGCAAATGATCTACTTAGAAAGAGAACAGATAAAGAAAGTTTAGATGTGAAACACTGAAAAA
Source organism: Mormyrops boulengeri (assembly GCA_026781065.1). Lineage (NCBI taxonomy): Eukaryota > Metazoa > Chordata > Actinopteri > Osteoglossiformes > Mormyridae > Mormyrops > Mormyrops boulengeri. Next base: position 5,645,166 of record JAODLD010000136.1, read on the forward strand.
GTAGTTCTGAGCTGGCAATACCTCCCTGACTCATTTTTGAAAACGTTTTGCTGGGCCTCTTTTTCGTTTTGCTTTGAGAGTGCTGTGTCTTTTTCGTTTACAGAGCTTTTCCTTTAAGAACCTGGCCAGGGGAAACTGAAATTTAAGGCCCATCCAGTTGAATCAGAATTAAAAGAAATACTGTGCATGGCATCTGCACTAGTCAGGGGTTTTTACACACAGTTTTGACTGTGACACAACCAGAGACGGAAAAAATGCCAGCCAGGCTCACAAGAAACCCTGGTGTTTAGAGTTTCCCATGATGAGCTGATCTCTCCAGTCACTCGAACAGATCGCAGGGTCAGTCTCCTTTCCGCCTGCAAAGCACCCCCCCGCCCCCATCAACACGTTGCCTGAACAGTGCACCCACTGAAGTGTCAAGTCACAACAGCTCATGTCATGGCCAGACAGCCAAAGAGTGCCCAAAAGTGTGCCCCTCTCCGCTAAGGTCCCACAGCTGTGTCACAACTGCAGTTCTGCCACCGGAAGCCCCAGCAGCTGACTCAGTGCATCTCTGAGCAAAATAATTTACTGTAAATGAAAAAAAAACCCCTGAAATCTCAGAGCCTCCCATGACTGTTTTGGTGAAAGGAAAACCACAAATGAAACATCCGGGGGGACAATTTGATTTCTGCTTGTCACTGAAGCTAGCTAGGCTCTCGAGCGGGAGCCTGTGTCGTACATTTAATCGGGAGGAGGGGGTGAAGGGGTGGGAGTTGAGCTGCAGCCACATGTAGCATGAGTCATGCAGCTGCTACATGCCGCTCAGGCTCTCTAGCTTCATCTCTCAGCCTCTTCCCGGAACGGCTCGGCATTCTAGGCGACAGAACAGAGGTGTGTAGACAAAATGAGACCGCAAGAATGTGTCAAGGTGCCTGAAAGAAGTCACATGCAGGTGTCTCACATTCACACACACACATATACACACAAACAGACACACACGCACACACACACACATACACGCACAGACACACACATATACACACACACAGACACGCAAACATATACACACACACATACACGCACACACACAGACACACAAACATATACACACACACATACACGCACACACTCACGCATAGACACACACACACACATACACGCACAGACACACACATATACACACACACAGACACACACATGCAGCCTCACACACACGCATATACACGCAGACTCACACACACACAGACACACACACATATATACCAGTATTCGTCACTCTCTGGCTCCTCACATCACCACAGCTCAGTACTCAGTGAATTTGTGCAGTGGTCTGACAATGCCTCCCTGGAGCTAAATGTGGAGAAGACCAAGGATATGGTGGTGACCTTCTCTAATAAACAGAGGGAGCTGGCGACAGGATCTGTCAGCATAATCCACGGGCGGACAGTGGAGGTGGTGGAGGAGTACTAATATCTGGGCACTATGTTCGACTGCGCTGTAAAGTTTTCCTCCAACACCAAGGACATTCAAAGGAGATGTTAGCAGCGGCAATATCTCCTAAGGAAGCTCAACAGCTTTGGGTTCAACAAGGTCATGCTCAGAACCTTCTACTACTCGTTCATTGAGACTGTCTTATGTTTTTCCATCGCCTTCTGGTATCACTCCACCAGCCTACAGCACAGTACCCAACTGCACAAGATTGGGCAAGTCTGCTCTAAGATCATCGGACTTCCGGTCGGAGCACATTCATCCCTGTGTGAGCATCAAACTCTAAGAGCAGCATGTAGGATTCTGCAGGACCCTTCCCATGCTCTGTTCCCGGAGTTTGAGTGGCTCCCCTCAGGACGACGGCTCCGCTGTCCCTGCCTCAGGACACAGAGCAGGAGAGCGACCTTTATTCCCAGGGCCGTTCAACTCCTCAATTCACACACTTCTCTTCCCCCCTGCCTCCCTGCACTGGAACCCATCGTTCATTCAGTACTTGACCCCGCCAATGCCCACTAACTATCCCTCCGTTTTACAGATTTATTCAGTTCTCATCTACCACATTGACTGCAATTTTGAACAGAACCTTCTAAACACTGTAAACACTGTTGCACTTTACATCACCGTGTCCTCGTTCAACTGCCCTCTGTGCCTTAATTGCCCCTCGGGGACAAATAAAGTTTTTTGAATTGAATTGAATTTAATTGAGTTGTGGGGACATTTGATCCTCACAAAGTAAGGTATATTTGAACCACAGAAACACACAGAAAGAATACACATCCAAAAGGTGAAACCTCATGGCAAGAATGGGATGTTGTTATAAGCAAGAAGCAGTGACTTTGATAAATATTATACAGTGTTTATGTAGTGCAAGTTTCTTAGAGCGCGCATAAGAAGGCATGGTGATAGTGCAAAATATCCAGACATATACGTGGGTGTGAACAGCCAATGTGTTCCGATCGCACTGCCCAGATTTGCATGCTAGACTCTGGGGAAATGTCAAATTTCCGATTTGCCTCCCTGCTTTTAAATGTCCGGTTTCCTGTGTTCTGAAGTGAAAGTAAAACTGAGAGAGGGAGAGTCATAAGACGAAGCAGGGGAGGCTGATGTGATATGGGACCTGGGAAGGCAGGCACACAGACAGACAGACAGACAGGCAGAGAGAGACAGGCAGACAGACAGGCAGGCAGGCAGAGAGAGAGACGGGCAGGCAGACAGACAGGCAGGCAGAGAGAGAGAGACGAGGAAGGCAGGCAGACAGAAAGACAGGCAGGCAGACAGGCAGAGAGAGAGACAGGCAGACAGACAGGCAGAGAGAGAGACAGGCAGGCAGACAGACAGACAGGAAGATTTGGTGTGAATTATGGATAGGCCACTAGACAATTTATGAGCTTCACTGTATTGGATTAAATATGCAGGATGGGATGTTACTGATGTGCACTCCAGGTGGTTACACTTTCTGAAATTCGACTTTCTTTAAATAACCCGTTATTTGCCATTTGTACATTGGAATGCTTCTTTTCCCATAGTCCATCTTGTAGGCATACACACACACAGATGAGAGTGAAGCTTGGGGTCTCAGCAGAGGGTCAGCCATTTATCTGGTACCCCATGAGCTGTCTGGAATTAAAGGCTTTGCTCAAGGGCCCAAAGCACATCAGTCTGCTGGACCTGGGATTAAAACCAAAAACCTTCCGATCATGAACACAGTGTTCAAACCCACAGTACTACACACCACCTGACTATGTATAAATGTGACCATTTTTCTGTTTTGGTGAATGACAAACCTTTATTTACCTTACCGAACACCAGGCGTTAATAAAGTAGGTATGAGTAGGACTCTGGACGAGGCGATTACTGAAGATTTGGGGCAGCGTCTATGAAGATGAACTAACTGCCCCTGAAGTAGGTCTACGTGTACACAGTACAAAGATCACATAATTAATAATGGCATCATATCAAAGAGATTGTGCAGACCTGAGTGTGTTTTTATACCTGATAGTGTGTTTTTATAGGTCATTGTGTCTGTGGGGATGTGTGTCCCAATGGATAAACCATCAGTCTGGAAAACTGAGAGTTGTGGGTTCAAGTACCATCTGGATCAGCCATGTATTTCATGTTCATGAAATATCATTTGCCTAAAATGGTGTTTCCCAACCCAGTCTGCATGGACCCCAAGATGGTCCATTTTTTCCACTCGATCTCAGCTCCCAGCCAATGAAGAACACTGAATACCTGGTGCTGGGAGCTGTGAGGGAGCAAAAACTGGAATGTCTGGGGGTCCCCAAGGACTGGGTTGAGAACCACTGACCTAGAACAAGAGGTCTGAAACCTCAAAATGGTTCAGCCCTACAGCCTCACACCCTAAGGGCCCTGGGTTAGATTCTTGTCCTGGGATTGTGTGCCGAGTTTCTGTTTGCTCAGGTTTTCCTCCTGCATTTGAGGAAAAGCAATTTGGTGAATTTGCGTTTCTAATATAGCTGTGTATGTATGTGAGCCTTTAATGGACCATCATCCCATCTGGGATAAGTTTCAGTCTCAGGTTTGTCCCTAAGTGAAAGCACACTGTGAAGTGTACCCACCGATGACACCGAAGGGCGGGGCTTCCCCTTTCTGACTGATGTAATTCATATCACTCTGCTCAGAGGCAGGAGGGCGACCAGTCAACAGACTCGCATCACAAACAGTCCTGGTTTTGGGATGGCAGGGAGCTCACAGTACACTTTTTATTTTAGCACATTTGGAATCACATGAAACTCAACGTGGCAAAGACTGACATAAATTAAGCATGTCGAAGTTTGAAAACAACATTCAAATCAGTGGAAAATGCTAATAATAGGGGTAGGGAGAAACAGTTTGACCGGCCCAAGAAGGCACTAAAAAAAACGCCATAATATCAAGCTTGTACACTTTATTCAGCAAAATAATTTCATTAAAAACCAAATAACCTGGTATACATTCTCATTTACCACTGTCACATCACACCTCGTGTTTTAGAATGTCATTAAAAGCTTGCCATAGAGACTGTGGATCATGAAGAGCCTTTTCCATATGTTCCTGATCTTCATTCCTACTTGTTGTTTGTCCATTGAAGAATGTAATGGAGATAGAATTACCTCAGGTGACCCTCAACCGTAAATGCTCCATAATATGGTTTAGAGCCAGAAAAATAAATGGCCTACATTAGTCAGTGGAATCGGGCTTGGGGTTTAAGGCCGGGATCTCAATTACCCTGGCAGCTAGAGGATCTGAACTCACAACCTCCTGGACACAGGCACAAACCCCTGTGTCTGGTGTTGTAGCAACAGGGTCACACATCAGGGAAAATGACATCTCCGAATTCTATAGTTAGCTGGTGGTGATTCTTGAAGCCTGTCTGTTCTCGAGATTTATGCCGCTTTGGTCATCGGGGGAAACAAACATTCAGGGTGCTTGACTCAGCCAACATGTTCTGAGATGCCCAATTGCACTGACTAATGTAGGCACATCAGTCTCTGAACTCACCTCATAATGTGAATAATACTCAAAAACCTTTATGTTTATGTGGAATAATGTGAACAGTGCAGTAGCCTTATATACCTCCAGGGTTGGGAGGGTCTAGGCCCCTCCCTGGGAATGTGCCTATTCGCATAGCTTTCCATCCTCTGGGAGTCTTGTCTGCATTTCCTCTGCGTACTCTGGTTTCCTCCTGCAGTCCAAAAGCATGTAGTTAAGTGAATCTGTGCCTGTTGTGTGAGTGTGTGTGTGTGTCTTGTGATGGACCAGCATCCTGTCTGTGGTGTCCCCATGTTTCCGGGGATACGCTCCAGGCTCATGACAACCCTACATTGAATAAGCAGTACAGAAGATGGATGGACAAAGTAATGAAATGAGGGCTTCGTCCAGAAACAGCTGGAGGCTCTAATAATACCCATTATTTTCTTTTAGTAGCTGAAAGTCACATAAGACAGTGCAAGTAGTTCATACTAATTATAGTGATCTTTTGATTTATTTTACTGTATTTGTATTTTAAACCCAACACAAGTATTAAGGAGGATGTGAAGAAAAACACTGTTTTAAAATGAATCAGTACTACATTAACCTGTTCCTGCTACACGTAATACTAAAGCTACAGAAGCGGAGAAATGTGTGTGATCACATTGAAAAGCCTTTCAAATGGAGATTAACCCCAGAATTCACAGAACCAGCGCTGCTCTCATCATGTCGGCATATTCCCATTTTGCTAGCATATATTTAATTCAGATTTTTTTTTGTCGATATATATGAGTATAATACAAACAACGAAATACTGCAAACGCATGAAATCCCTTCAGGCAAACAGTTTTTGAAACAAGCAAGCAAACTCTTTGGATATAACAATGACTTACTTCAGAAGCGGACCTGTATTCCCTGTATTATTTCTGTGATTCGATGGAAAATGGACAGTACATAAAGTTCAGCATCGGATACGGGGATGCGCTAAAACAAGGCAATACCTTTAAAGTCACCTATGATAACGTTTGATCGTCATTTATATGATGTATATACATCTGTTATTTTGTAACAATACTATAATCAATCACAGCTGTAGTAGGAATTCATAATAAGACGTACTGTAAGGGGAGATACAAAGGATAGTAGCAGTCTTTCATCTGGTGATTAAATATTTTAGCTGTAACAATGCTTTGGCAATTAAAAAGTTCTCAGGCAATTCAAATTTTTGATTTTATATGTTTTCATTCTGGACAAATAATAGTTATTTCTAATTGTTTAAACTTGTAAGGCAGAAAACACATTTCACAGGCTTGTGGTCGGTGTTATTGAAAAGAAGAGAACTGACAAAAAAAAGACAATCTGCCACGGTTTCAGATTAATTCTGTATTATTTCGAGTATTTCTCATGCGACATAACTGCTTGTTTATAAACGACTAGTTCCTAACTATAATAAAATGCAATAACGGTGTGCAACCGCTGATCTTGCCAAGTAGATATTTTTATTTACCTTTATTTGCGCCGGCTTGTTTCAAATACATCACATACGATTAGGTCACCTTTTTCATTTTGTTTCTCAAAATGCATATACCACCGTGTCCGTCACCTGACCACAAAGCCAATCGTTCACAAATCGAAGACAGAAGCATTTGTGTCAGTATATGATAATTGTTGTTGGTCTCGACCCCGCGCAGATGTTACGTTTGTAAACCTAAACGTAGGCTACAGTTCAATCTGAATGCCGTCACCAAAATTCAATATAACGGGCAAGACGAAGGATGACATTCCAAGGTCACTGACAACATCGCCAACAAACCACCTCACAAAGACGTATAACATGTAACACATCAAGATTTACAAATTCAATTCATTCACACAAGCTGATCTAATAGTTACTAAATATTTTCCGTCAACCCCGCAGAGCTCATTACAGCAAACCGACACTGACTGAAGCCATGCTTACATCTGCAACACGCCGGATGTACTAATATTTATTTACGTCCGTTTCAAAGATTCCAAACATTAAATTGTGTGCTTTTGTCCCTTCATTCAACCAACCACATTACACAAGGATGCCAGAAAACATTTACTAATATATCTTATATGCGGGTATATAAAGAAGCGGGTAAATGCATCAGACGTTTAATGTCTTATAAACCATTGTTAGCTCACAGAGCCATTGAATGTCATTTGGGTTTCTGCTGCACGTGCCGGCGCTTCACATAACACATACAAAGCCAAACAAACAAACCCCGCGCGCCCGGCGTTCGAAACATATAATCATGAGCAGATACAATGGCACGTGCACCATCTCGCTATCAAATACGACCAAAAGGGAACCGGTTTAAGCGACGGTGCTGCACTACAGACTGCATATAGGAAACACATAAAATAAAGGCTGCCAGAACAGCACTAGCCCCCGAGGCCGGTGTATCGGGCTGCGTGTAGCAGGTGAATTACAAGATACGTAGCTGCGCGTTCAGCTTCCACCATCGCATAATAGGATCATGACATTCTCTGCTGCAAAAGCAAGTTCAGTAGTTGCAAGTCAGTTTATTTAAACGATTATTTCAGATACAGATACGATAACGCTTGAGAAATGTTTCACTAGTAGTCGATATATACGGTAGGCTAGGATGAGGAAGCCGGCTACATATCATGTAAATATAAGAATTAAAAGATAATGTGCACTTTACCTGGTAGCTTAAAATGCTCTCGGGATCGTTGTTTCCAGCAGGCATTTTAACAGCAGAGCTAATCAATAAAACCTGGATAAGAACTCAGCTGGTGAGTCTAAGCGGTGAAGCAGGGTAACAAGATTAATTCTGGATGCTAGAACCTGTAAAATATGTTTCCAGCGTACGGCATATGCACTGTTAGATGTTCCTCACATATTAAAGACCGCACTCGGTTGGGAAACTATCATCAGTGATTTCTCCTAGTTTGTCTTTTGAAAGTGTTTTTGTGTTTCTCGTGCGCTAGCGCCGAATTTCTCTTTTCCAGAAAGGAGCACGGTCTAGTGAAGGCAGCATCACTCAAGGTTCGACCAATGGGAGCTTGCCGGACAGCGACGCATTGCTGTTGCTAAACTGCTGGCTTGATCATAGGCGGCTCGGCTGAAGACAATATGGAAAAGGTTTTTTTTTTTACCGCCAAAGTCAAGCTGGAATAATACATTAAAGACTGTGTATTCCTGATGATTATTTATTATTTTCTAATGAAATCAACTATCAATCAATACTTTTATATATCATACCCAAGCATTAGTATCTAGTCCCTTAACATAAACTAATCTGACGTGATAAACGTTTAATTTTGGTTTAGTTGCACCTTAAAATAAGCTGTCCCAAAGTTGCCTAATGAACCATTCCAATGTATTTACACTAATTTTTGGATACTTTATTAAGGGTCTGATCAGTGTCCCTTACAGCGTACAAAAATCCATGGTGGTATTTTAAGAGCATTAACAAAATCAAACCTCCCTTTTACAACAATTCACCTTCCAGAAAATCCACTGCATGTTTTAGGCACCTTAAGGATTTCTCTTCTCTGAGAAGAGTCCATTAGTGAAATGTAACCATTCTGAATATATCCTATGAGTATATTTGTGTGTGTGTGTGTGTGTGGGG
>JAODLD010000136.1:5653832-5678410 GCA_026781065.1 Mormyrops boulengeri
GTCGCCCCCCCCCCGCCCCCCCCCCCGCGCGGGGCCGGGGGGGCGGGGGGGGGGCCCGGGCGCCCCCCCCCCCCCCCCCGGTACAACACTACTTCTAATGTGCCAGCCCTTGATTTATGTTGAATGCAAGCACATATCATATAGCACCCTCATGTGTCTGAAATAAAAATCACTTTTAAATGTATCCAACAAAGAACAATTTCTAGTTACTATTTAGATACAGTCAATACACGTACATATTACCTATAGATTGGCAATAGACTGTACAATGATCTCTCTTCCGGCATTATTTTGACATAGAACAGGGGTTGATTCTTATCTAGAACTTGATCATTGAAAAACAGAATGCAGATTTTGCATTTTTGTTTGTATGTTCTTAATTTGAAAAGCAGTTTCACCTACGTTAACAGCAGTAACTTTAATTATATGTTTCTTGTACGTATTAATTTTTCACATGGGCTTGTTATAAAGTGAAACTGGTTGGATTATTTATGTATGAATACCAAACCCCATTTTAAAACTCTTGTTATATACAAATAACCATCTATTAATTGTAATGCATGTCCTTGAAAAATAGCTTATGGTCCAGACGACGCTAGCTATGTTCATAACTACTAATATATTGTGTCCTCACTTTACAAAAGTTGCAATCCTTTTAAATTTACTTTTACTCTAAAAAGAAAAACTTAAAAGAACTTAAAAACTAAAAGCGTAAACTGAATACACCTGTCAAGCAGATTCAAGGCTTTAATATGTGTTATGGCCATCATACATATATTATTTTATTGGGAGACTTATTTTATTGATTTTAGATTATTTTAATTTTCGATTAGAACATGTAACTATCTGAAAGCCTCTTCCAATACTACTATTAACAGAAGAATTGCTATACTTATCATAGAAAATTTTTGAATAGTTTTAACTATGTTGTGTAGTACATTATAGTCTTTTCCAGCAGAGGGTGCTGGTACTGATACACAACTGGTACCTATATGGTAGTCTCCCATGACCCCGTGAATTTAAAAGGTTGCACAGTGAGACCCATACGGTTTGTCCCACATTAAACAATTTCTAGACATCTAACATTATAGAACAGGACTGCAGCTGATTTCGGGTACAAAGAATGGTTTCGATTCCATCATGAATATTTGAATTGTTATTCTGTCCAAATGTGTTTTGGATGGGCTTCCATTTTACTCGGTTCAATTTATTTTTTATAAAGCGCCCTTAGCAACATAGTTGCCCTAAAGCGCTTCGTATATCCATAGGCTATACAAACACATGGCACATTGCAAGCAGAAAAAAATGCGCTGCAACGTTAGGAGGAGTAATACAGAAATTCACTATTTTAGAATTGCAACATATAATCAGTATAAAACTGAACTTAAAAAGGATACAATAAATTGTTGAATTTGTCGATGGTTTACGCCCCCCCAAAAAAGAAAGAAAAAAACACTGACAGTTATATATTGGTTATATATTTGTGTCTGTGCGTATCCTTAACGGAGATCTTTAACGGTAGATTTAAAACATATTCTATCTGAATTACGATTGGCATTTTCTTTTCGGGGGGTGTTTTCTCTGTTTTGAACAAGTATGGCTATGACTAAAGCAGACTGGTTGCTAGATACAGTAGGTTAATCATATGGTTAATGCTTAATACATATTACTTCTGAGGAGCCCGTGTTGTCTTTGAAATGATAGTCTTCAATTCGTCATACATTATCTGTGAGAAGTGTTCTTCGGTTGAAGCTGTGGGTGGTTAGACTTATTTGTTTGTTTTAATATCGACGGTTCATGGGGGATGTCAAGTACCGTAAGAAAGAATAATTGCACTGTTATTTTACTTCCTGGACATCCAGTATCGAAACAGTCCCCAACGTTATTAGTTAAAGACATGTTCATGCTTTTATTAGTTGCAGGCAGATCGGGGCGCCAATAGTGGATACTTCGTTTGGATCTAATATTGCGAGTGCGCAAAATGTATGTGACGTTTTGTTTCTAAGCCATCTAAAAAAAAAAAAGGAATAAGACTCGAACTTTCAAAGTTCGCAGAATCTGTGACGTCCCACGTGTTTTTCCAATGTACTTGCTAAAAATTATGAAATACGTATGTCTAGTTCGTTCTGCCCATTGTGTCAAAGTTTTAATAACTTAAAAATCAATTTTCAAAAGAGTGTGAAAGCTCAAAAGCAACTAATTTAACAACACATCCTTAAAATTATTCTAAGCTGTTGACAAATACTATTGTTATGAAAAGCAATCAAAATGAAACACAGGAAATGTTTTTTTTTTTCAAAGGGAGAGGGAGGGGAAGAACTAGATGATAAATGCATTTTCACTTCTTGGTAACGAGAGTGAGAGGGGCGAGACCTAGAGTAGTTACTTTCATTTGCTACATTTTATTTATTTAGGTTAAATCATACATGAAAGCAAGCTTTGTTTTTATGATGTTATAGTTGTTCATGTACGGTGTACATCGAACTCTGAACTAAAAATATTTCGGCAATCATATCCTGTAAAATTTTACTGGAGACATAAGTCGCGAAGAATCGGCGGCTTAAAGACCTAAGATCGCCTTGAAACATAGCAAATGTGGTGGCCGTAGGATTAAACCAGTCTTCAATCTTAAAGACGGTAAGCCTTATCTTTACATAATTAATACCACAGGTATTGAAAATGATAGTTATGATCGAATGGGTTGTCGTTTTTTCTTGCTCATGGAGGCCCACTGTAAGAAGACGTTCAGAAAAAGAGTAAACGACGGCATTTTTTTTTACAGTCAAGCTTCGTGAAAATGGAAATGGTTAGCGTTACATTTTACGTTCACGCTGACAGAAAACTGCTCTGTTGGCAGGCTCAAGTTCAGCATTCACTTCTTGATTCTGCTTGCCTACTGTTGCGTACTGTAAAATGTTGCTTAAAGTTCCGTAGCGCGAGAACGTTTGCTAATCTGTCAATGAAGTATAAGCAGCCACTTTAACGTAACCATTGTGCAAGCGTTAGAGAAACAATGCACGGTGACAAATTTTTACACGCTCACTTGTAATAATATTTTTAATAATAATTAATATTTCAGTAATAGTTTATATGATAAGGCGTATGATAAAAATTAACCCTATCGGGGTGGATCCAAATATGTTTCACATGTTTACAGTGTAGCGTATTCCCAAGTCCGTTTTGTTTTCTCTCAGGTATTATCGAGTGACATATCTCACATACGTCAATCATCAGCTTGTCGAAACTTTTCCGCAAATACTTAATATTTGTACAAGGAATGTCCGGAATGTCTCAAGAGAGTTTAACGTTCCTCTGGAGACGCAATACTAAATAACTATCGAGGACTTTTATTATTGCAGGTTTATTTTTCTGATAATGTGTACGAGAAACAAATTTTAGATGTTCAGACAAATACTTCGTACGTATAATGTTATCTAGCATATTTTAACAGGTTAGGTGGTAGATTAAAACTCCTTGCATATTTGGGAAACTTTTTTATAGTAAACTTTTTTAAAATTCAAGAAAATATAGTTTATGCTAGAATGTAAAACGTGCAAGGCACTGGAATTAAAACTTCCAATTTAAACAACAGAAACTAATGTTTTGTTGTCTAAATGAATCTATTGTTGAAGATTTTTTGACAGTTTCCCAGCATAAGATGTAATACTTCCAGGGGCATTAGCGGGCATGCAGGATGTAGTGTAACTCATTGTAAGTGGACGGGTGACATTCAACGGCTGTACTAAACTGTACATAATGCATTAGTAATAGTTTCAGTAATAAGCATTTTTTTAGTAAAATGTCCCCTTTTTGGCATTGAAGAGGATGGCTCAGCGAGCAGCGTGGTTGCCACACACTTCCCGACTTGGGGCTTTGAATCCCTCCCCCACTCACGTGTGTGTGGAGTTCGCATGTTCTCCCAGTGTTGTGCAAGCTTCCTCCTGCAGTTTAGAGACATGCAGTTCGGCGCATGTCTCTGAACTGGCACCAGCATATTGCCCATAGATACATATGGCCCTCCAATGGATTGGTGCTCCGCTGCCTTATGGCCCGGGCTGTGCCGGGAGAGCCTCCAGGCGCTCTAATAGCTTTTACTGGATAAAGCCATTGAAATGGGGATATGCTAAATCATAATGTTATAACAGAGTGCTTTTATTGTCATTGTATAGGTAGCAACTACATCAAATTTATCACTTCTCATATCCCATAGTCCGATGTTGGCGTTAACCCACAAACTCTTAGGCGTAGTCGCATACTGATCTCATGTCAATTCATCATTAATGAATCATGATGCATGTTTTATCTCAAACAGTTACTGTATTTGTTACTATATCTGTTAATTCTGTAAACCTTTGTGAACTAGTGAAGGAAGTATGAAATGACTACTGCAAGAACAAATAATGAATAATGCAAGTAAAATACTGATCTCATGTTTGTTCATCATTAATGAATCATTATACATCTTTTATCCCAAACTGTTACTATATTTGTTACTATATCTTTTAATTCTGTAAACCTTTGTGAACTAGTGGAGGAACTACTAGGGAACTATTGAAAGAACAATTAATGAATAACACAAGTGATGCATCTTTTATCTCAAGTAGCGACTGCATTTGTTCCTGATTTGAATCCTTTAATTTGGGTTGTACTCAGTGCAAAAGGGTGTATTTTAATTTTAAACAAGATAAAACAACATGAATTGGCAAATTACAATGTAGCTTGCACTGTTACTGTAAATCTCCAGGGTTGGGGGTTCAAATGCAGAGGGTGTGGAATTTGGCTGTGACACATGGTTTTCTCCTCTTGTGTTTTGGGCATTCCTCCTACATGTGTACATGAATAGACTATCTCTAAAGTGCCCATATTCTATGTTTGTGCTTTGGGATAAACTGGCGTTCCGTCCAAGGTATATCCCTTCCCTGTGCCCTTGTTGCCAAGGATAGGCTCCAGGTCGCCCGCGACTCCCCCCCCCCCACCCCCCAAGATGAGCATTAGAAGATATATGAATGAAATTAGACTCACAACTAAAACTAAAAAAGTAATTTGAGTCATAGTGCTTCATAGTGCATCATTCTGAATACAGCTGTTAGGCACTGGGAATGCTGGGCTGTTGACAAACCATAAATATTTCCAACAATCTTGTCCTTAAAACATTTCTTTCTGTGACTTGTATGACATAATCAGATGCTGTGAGGAAAAGGATCTATTCATAGTAGCCAAAAGTTAGATGTTGGATGGATGGATGGATGGATGGATGGATGGATGATGCTTTTTTCCAAATCCCACACTGTAACACGCAGCAGTTTTAAAAATAATTTTACATTTAAAATTTTTTCATCTCTAAATATTAACTTTCACTATGCTGCCTTTTGCTCCAATAATTAATATCGCCTTTACTATTTATGCCTTAAGTCAGTGGTTCTCAACCTTTTTTGCACCGCGACCCAATTTTTACCATGCCAACTCAGTTGCGACCCTCTTGCGGTTCAAATTAACGCTATGATGAAGCGCACAGTCTGGTATTCCTCCAATCAATGCCTATTGTACAAATCTGATTGGATGTGCCAGTGAATTTTAAATAAAAGTCTGTGGTTTGTCTTCTTGGATTGGTTGAATGTTCACTAGTTTTGCGCTAAGCAGTTGCAGACTGAAGACCCGTTTATATAGGTTAATTCTAGGATTGGAGCTGGGAGATCTGATCGTGGATCAGCATAGGAGCTTGCTAGTTTTAAAATGCTTACATTTCCAACTCTGCCACACGACCCATTCAGAACATGCCAAGTCCAAGTTTCGGTCGTGACCCATTGGTTTAGAATTGCTGACTTAAATGATGCATTTATTCATTCCAGAATTTCCCCCAGGATCAATAAAGTCCATTTTAATCTTAACTTTTATTTCAATATTTGTATTCCAGATAGTAATAACAGTATTATTAGTAGTTTTTTGATTTATTTATTTGATCTCCTTTGTATAAAAATATTTGGTGAAACTTTACTTGAGGGAGCACAAATAATGCAGTAGTACACTCTTACTTAATATATTAATTAACCAGAAACAAAGTGTTAGTTACGTAGTGATCCCATGTTTGTTCATCATCAATAAATCATAATATTTCATGTATTTCATGCATACTATATTTATTCATGATTTGTACTTGAGTAGTAACTGAGTTACTACGTGACTTGTGCCCCCTCAAGTAAAGTGGTACTGAATATTTTTTATTGGTAATTGGATATTTTTAACTTCAGACAAAACTGCAGGTTTCTTCACTTCAGACAATGAGATACTTCGTTTCTGCCTTACCAGACAATGACATTTTGAATCAGGATCTGCTGGGTGTAGCTGCGATTCCGTTTATGGCAGAATAGGACAGCATAACCATTCTTGTACAACCGACACTATGTGACTCTTCACACGCACCAGGATTCCAGGGTCATTAAATGATTCGGGTGAAAAGTTATGCAGGATTAACTTTCAGATTTACCCTTTTTATTTCGCTTGTCAAAGGAGATGATGGTGTTTCAGTTGCTTATGGCTACATTGGCTGTAGAAGGTTGAATCACTCAAACGGGAATCTGAAGTAAGTGATGAATGTGAGAATGAGGTGTCGCATTATGATGGGTGACACCTTGTTTTCAGCTTTACAAGTTCCTGTCTGTTTTTTGGTCCGGTCTCGCTGTCCAGTAAGAGTGTGGTTAATGGATATTCATGGTGAGAATTTCAGGTTCTTAATTGGTACAAAAGTTATACAAGAATGTAGACATTTGTAAAGCAGGTGTGAGAGGTGAAATGCATGGAATGAGGTGGTCCACAAAGACTGTAAAGCTTTGTGAGATGACTGATTCTTGAGATGAGTGTAGAATGGTGGCAAATGGATGGTTTATAGGAAGATTAAGTCCAAAAATAGAGGAACCCTTTCTGGGAACAGAGGAGTGCCTGAAACCAAGGTTTCAGATTTCTCCTAATGGAAATGAGTTTCAGCTTTTGTTTTTTCTAATGTGTGTCACTGTAACGATGAATTCACTGCAAACAGAAATACAAGTAGCTTGGCAAATAGCTTTGTAATAGGACGCAAACTGGATTATTTTTGGAGTTGTGAACAATTACATGATTGTACAGATACATTAACATGAAGTACAGGGGTAAAATTTGCACAGGGATCAAGGCACAACGAAAGTTGTGAAAGCTGTGATACAATGTAACCATGATAATAATCCCCAAGCCCCTCAGAAGATATTTGAAGAATGGTTTGTAGGGTTGGGAGATATCTGAGTAAGTGGCATACAATGATGTCTACAGTGAAACTTAGAAATGGATGATGACATTGGGGGGGAGAGGTTCTTATAAAAGTGCTATAGATTTTTATATAAATTACTGTTTTTATTTTTCACAGAATTGAATTGCACTCATTCTCACATTTCCCCCTACCCTGCTCATCCGGTCAATCCTTACTTTTCCTCTGTAGGCCTACAGCCTGCCGTGAGTCTCACATTCCGTACTTGGTGCAGGTTTAAGTACTGAAGTACGAGATTTGAGACTCATGGCTGTGCTTACTAGTCACAGTGATGTAGTAATGCCATTGACAGAATTGACTGCTAAAAAGTGCAGGACTTTGTTTGGCATTTTTTGCACAGTAAAATCTTGACTTTGAATTGAACTCTTGAATATAAAATGGAAATCCTGAGTTTTAGCCTATAAAGTGTGCTGTTGTTCTGTTTTTTCTAAATAAAGGTGTGATCAGGAACAACTTCATTATTTCAGTTTATAATAACTTTTAATTTCCTTTTATGGCAATTATAAACTAATCAGAAAATAAGCAATTAATTATTTGAATAATTAAGACGGGTAGTTAGCCTAAGATACTGCCTCCCATATGCAATGTGGATAATTAGGGTTATAGCCTAAGCTACTGCCTCCCATATGCGGTGTGGAGATTTTGGATTATTACAGTCAGGCTGTGATAATAATCCCACAAGAGCTTCCTCTAGTCGTTACAATGTTAATAATTCATTGACTTGACACAAAATATTCCCAGTTAAATGTACAGGGTGAGAAATGGTGAAAAGGGGTTAATAACAATGCAACAATTAGGAATTATGTGTTTAAGACAGGAATACCAGACTGGAGAGTTTGCTCTGTAAGTACGTTTTAATACCCGGTTCTGTGATACAAATAAAGATCCATCCACAATTTACTGAGGCAGGTGTAAACCAGGCAGATCTAAAAATATTTTATAATTTTATTTTATCGCAGAGACACTGGAATTATCTGTGTGGATGGGGAGGGGGGATCACAATGCTGGGTTAACATCGTGATGTGTGTCAGCCGTCACCCCAACCATAAAAGATTGTTTATTCACAAGTATTTATCACTTATACACAAGGAAAGACCTGGTAGACTACATATGAGGAATGTCTGAGTAAAGTGTGCATGAAGTATGTTTTTATGTTATGTGGTAAGTGTTATATGTCTGGCTCCCCTGGACCATTGTCTAGCACCTGTTGTAAGACAAGAGACTTGCCTGAATGTGAAAAGGTTGCAAGTACAATGTCATAACAAGGACCTGTTACTTTTGGGCACATGGGCCATTCAGTAGGGTAATTGCCGGAATGGACAATGTGGCAAGTCTGCATATGCCATCTTACAAGTAGTTAGTTGTGTGCACAGCATGTAAAATGGGAATGTGAAAGTAAGAACCCGAGTAGGAGAGGTATCACTGTGTTTAAGTGCTCATTTGATAACAAGTTTGGTAAGTTTCTTGCATAAAGATGATTGTGACCTTTCGCTCTGTTGCACTGCTTTGCAGTGCTTGTCCTGGTCAGGGTCTCTGAGCCTGGAGCCTGCAGAGGGCACAAGGTAGGTGGACACCCTGGATGGGCCAGCTGAACTTCAATCATTACTTTAAAGTTTTGTATTTTTTAAAGTGGGCTTGATTTTTTTCATTTAAACATCATATCAGTCATTTTTTTAATGAATGGATTTTAACTTCAGAGACGAAGGATGGGACCTCTGCGTTTAATGAGTTTAGTGTCAATTGAACAGCAGTTCAATTTTGAAACTTTCGAGCTTAATATAATTACAGCTGTTTTCATGTGGAAAAGGTTTGTCTTGGCTTCTGATATCACAGTTGCTCTAATAGCTTTGTGAAATTTACAGTTCAAGAAAGAATTTAATTTGTTCACCTGTTCTCATAGGACAGAAGCAGCTGGTAGTACAGCAATAGGTTTCAGCTGATCAGGGTTTAATAGATGCATCACTGTGTTTTGCAGAGAAAAACAACTTTGTTGTCTGGTTATGAAATTATTAATAAAAGTATATCTTGTAAATATCACAGTATTTTCAGTTTTAACATTTAGTACAGTACAGTAGTGCATAAGGGGGGTTTTATTCATATGTATTATTTATCTTAAATTTTTTAATTCTGGTGATTTACTTGCTGAATTTTAAGCTTATAACAATGAGTTTATATACGACTCAATCCAAAAAATTAAAAAATGGTCAGCTGAAACAAAAGTTCATCCATCCATCCATCCATCCATCCATCCATCCATCTTCCAACCGCTTACCCTGGTCAAGGTCAAAGGGGGCCAAAGCCTATCACAGACAGCATAGGGTACAGGACAGGGGGACACCCTGGATAGGATGTTGATAGGAAGTGTTATCAATTTATCATCTTAATTTTTGTCATTATTCAAATTTTGTATTCATTGTTTATATTTCTAAGACCAGTCCACTTTGTTTTAATTATTGCCAAAGGGGACATAATGAAAAGAATAAGCAGTAAAGCCTTGTGTGTCAAAAGACTAGTATAAGCTCTTACATATTCAATATACAAGCATATTTTTGCACGGCTTGTTTTCAGGATCCACAGTTTATGCCTTTAATTTCACATGCTTTTCTCCAGAATAATGTTTCAAACACAAGGTGGTTCCTCAACTTTCAATTTCTAATTTGCAAAGTGGTGAAGCCCCATAATACCCATCCATCCATCTATCCATCCATCCATACGTGCATGTCCTATGCAGAATCACAGGTGCCTGGAGCTCATACCAGAAGCTACAAGCGCAAGGCAGGGAATAATCCAGGATGGGGCACTAACCTATCACAGCACAATAATTCAGCTTACTAAATAACTTCATCCAAAGTTGCATACTTCATGTATGCCATTAGTATGTTTAAAGTTACAGCTAGCACAGGATGCTAACATGGAAAAATATTATATAATGCAATTAGGCATTTAAAGATACCTAACGATGCACATGATACGTTGTGTCATATAATAGACATAAGAAATTCTTTCCATTCCAAGAAACCTCAAATGAAGTTACCTAAGCAGTCCTGACATGTCTGTGGAAAATATTTGTGGCAAATATTGTCAGAAACAATGCATAAGAAACTGTAGCTGTAGTTTTACCACCAGCTGTCAATCGATAGGTCTGTAAACATTTCAGATGGAATTGTCTGCTAACCAGAGCGACTTTTCCATATTACCTATGGAAGCTATGCTGAAAGCAAAAGGAAAAAAATAAATCAATAAAGTTTTTGAATTTGAGGATTTGACTTCTGTAGATCGATCAAGCCTAGGTAGGAAACTACCTTCTACATACTACTGCACTTAGGGGCACGTTTCTTAGCTGCCTCAGATATCAGTATGCAACACTGGGATTATAGGGGTCCCTTCAAGCTATACATTTGGCCAACCCAGAAAATCCTAAGTGAATGATATTAACATACGACATTCATAGAAATCGCTAACAGGATAAGTAGATACATAGAAACATCTAAAAAGACATTTTTCCAAATGTCAAATTTGAGGAATTTTGACATAAAATTAAGGAATTGATGTTTCCTTGTTGAAGACCTACATGAGGGGGATGTTAGCATTTATAATATATTGAAGCAACATGCTTTGGCAGAGGGTGGGATTTCGAGTTTCTATGTTCTCTGAGTCCCGTTTGCCTGTCTCCAGAATCCTTTTTAAAGGGGCTGTTCACTCCAAAACTGAAAAAATGTGCTTTAGAGGGGCTGTAGTGCTGCCTATCCATCTAGGTTGTTCTGTTGAGAACACGGCTGTAGAAATGTCAGGCTTCTCTCGAAAATAACGACAGTGAATGGCATTCTTTCTGTGGTGATTAAAGTACCAGAAAAATACATTTGAAAAATTGAAAATCATCGTCTCTTAGCAGAAATCAGGACCCAGTTCATTCCTTTTACTATACTCCATCCACCAATCATGTCACTGCACAGAAGTTATTTCCACAGTGCTTGTGCTCGTATTGTATCTTCTGCACAGTGATATGACTGGTGTGTGAACAAAATAGTTCCTACATTAAACTGCTCACTACAAAGTCTTTGGATTATCTTCAATAACTGGGTCATGACTTCTGGTAAGAGACATTGCTTTAGAATTATTCAAATGTATTTTTCTGGCTCTTTCTGGCACGTGCAGCTTCTGCTTCCTATGATAATACTCAGATGGCTGCGATCCTGTGAAAAATCATGAATTTGGTCCCCCTAGTATTTCAGTAATAATATTTATATTAATATTAGTAATATTTTCTTTACAGCACTCAGTGATTCATTAAAAAATGGAAAGAAACAATGTATGGACTGTTTCAGTGAATAAATGAACCAGCTAACTCAATGATTGAGTCTCCTGTGTGGAGAAACTTGGGTTTTGTGTACTGAAGTCAGTCTTCACCAGCATCCCCAGATTTTCACTCTTGTCTCTGGGGAAAAGTCATGTGACAGACATAGTAAGCAAGGGGACATCAGGCACCAGAAACTGGCTGAAGACTTAGTCTATCCTCTAGAACAGGGTTCTCAAACTGCAGCCCTGGCAGGCCGGAGCCCTGTGTAGCTTAGTTCTTTCCCTGTTCCAACAGAAATGATTCAACTCAAGAGCTGTGTGGTAATTAGGTAAGTAGTTGAGTCAGGTGTTTTTAATGAGGGTAAACCAAAAACTGTGCAGGGCTCCGGCCCGCCAGGACTGGAGTTTGATGGCTGAAGGGAAGACAGAGTCAAATATAGGCATTTAAGAAACTAAGGTCTAGCAATTACCTTGGATCTAGTCAATCAAGTGCTTGAAATTCGCCATGTCATGTTACAGAGTGTAGCAACAACATTTACACTTGAGATAGTTGTGTTGAAATAGGTCTTGCATCATGAAAAAGTTTGGCACTTTAGCACTTCCTGGTCACGTCAGAGGTTATAAACCAATATAACCAGTCCTATATTGGGTGAGGTATTTCTTTTGAATGTGTCTGAGCGGTGAAATATCAGTTGTTTCCACTTGGAGTTTTTCTTTTGCCCAGAACACATAAGACACCATCTCGGAGCAGTATTGAGGACACAGCATTTGGAAGTACCCTCCCTTGATAAATTCACACAAATACAAATGCACAGCTACAACACTGCAGTCTGTCAAACCGCAGTTTGATGCCCCCTCCCTAAACACACCATGTCCTGCTTGATAACTTCAGTGACAATTCCTTCTCAGACATCTTGTGGAAGGTGTCCAGATCTGCAGATCATCTGCTCATCTCCGAACCTCTGTCTTTCAGCTGTTATGCCTCTTCCGTTTCATTCACAGATTCTTCTGTTCTTACACAAAAATGGGGAGTCTTTGTGCAAATCGCTGGTCTTTGCTAGCAGTATCATGCATTCAGCAGTAATCCACTTTAATTTGCTAACCAGCATGCAGTTTTTGGCACCGTTATCGATGACAGAGTCTTAAATATGGACTTTGCATTATTGATTCATGGAACTTGACTTACGCATTATGCACTATGGAAAATTTGTATAGACTTTGCATTATACTAAATGTTGTACACAGATTTCTTTTGGTTGTTTTCCTATTTATTTTCCAAAAAAAAGCAGTGGGGAAAGTTTTAAAATAATCCCGCCACACTCACTGACAAACAAACCAAACCTGTTTGGTAAGGAGACTTGTAAAAACATGCCTGCCTGTCCATCCCTCCTCCTTTACTATCTTTATCTCCCTGTCCTACTTTTTTGCATTGTTTGTCAGCTTGGCTTCAGTATGTGGAAGGAAAGTACATCTTGATCTCCTCCAAAGATAACCTTTGCCCACTGTGATGACCTCTGCCCATCATTCACAAAGCACCCAAACCTACAGCTTCAGCACCTACACTACAGTTATATCTGTTTGTGGATGCATATTTTTCATAAATCTGATAGAACCTGCCTGGACATTCCTTCTTAGGTGAGTCACCGAAGCAGCTCTTTCCAAATTATTCCCTGCCCAGCAAAAAATATGTTCAGACTTGGCACTCACCATCCATGTTGTTGGAACTGGATGCAAACGTGTATTTTACAGGAAGGTACGAGAATGACTCCTGAATCCACATGAATGCTTTGAAAAGGCTTGTTCTTAATGGTGAAACCTTTCACACCTATTACCCTGGTGCCCCTCTGGGGTATTTCATCAGCAGGGAAATAAAAATAAATGAAGAGCAACTTAAGTTTGCTGTTCTTGTTGAGCAGTTTTGCTGTAATAGAAAAGTTAAAAAATGGTGGTTCGATTCAGTAATTTCACAACTCTCTCTGTGGCATCTGGTTAGATTGCTTCTGATTCCTTCAGAAGAAACACTCATTCACTCACCCAGAGCTAGTCTGTGCATGTGCCCTTCACTGTGCCCTCTCCTTGTGTCTCCCCACCAATCTTTGTGCAAAATCAAAGTGAAACAGGAAGCCAGACTGTTTGCACAGTATACTGCAAAGAACAGGAAGTAGCAAGGAGCACTGCAGAAGCAGAAGTCAAGGACAGTGGACTGCCACTGGGCTAGGCTATATAGGGCATTCTGTATTAAGGATCTTGTTTTGCACTGGTTTTTAATTATAAATAAATAAAACAATATTTTACTAGCATGTAGCTCAGCATGGCAGGAATCTGTGTCCACATCCAGAATGTTATGGGTTCAAATCCAGTGACTGGCAGAGTAATTTTCTCACCATTTGGACCCTTGATCAAGGCCCTTAACTCCAGTTGCTGGCTGATTTGCTCTCTGATCCTCATTAGCTATGATTTCGAGACAAAAGCCACATAATTTACAATGGCAGTATTCACCTTATCCTTCTCCGATGCTCAAAATGACATGCATGTGTGATCCTAGGATTAAACGTTGTCAAATGACATGCTCAGTTACTTTTTTTTCACTTGGCACACCACACAGAGGTGTCACTGTAATTCTGTCAATGTGTGCATAATTGGGTCAGAGGTAGTCAAGGAGACCGACTGTGATGCTTTTCCACTGTTCACATCAAGCGCGGCATCTTCTGAAACGCTAGAACTCCCTCAGCAGCCGCACCGCGCCTGTCACATAGCACACTCACCTTCTCTGTGATGAAGTCTGCTTACAGTGGAGACTCCATCTCTCGTGAATATTAACTGCATCGACTGATGATCGTGATTGACCAACAAGAACGTCCGGTTGTCAGTTTCTTAGCAACATTGTATTTTTAAAAAAAATTCTTGAATAACAGATGCTGGTGTTTTGAGAAGCTTGTGATCATGTGATCCTGACAGATCATTTTAGCGAATGCTCAGTGTCCTATTTCTTGCAGACTGTTTCGCCATGGCCCAGTGGGAGAAAGTGAAGAGTCTGCCCCCCCAGTCCCTCAGCGAGCTGTACCCCTCCGAGTTCCCCATGGAGGTCAGATATTACCTGGCCAGCTGGATTGAGGAGCAGCCCTGGTATGACCGCAGAGATGGTGCCAGACATTAGCGTTAAAACCTACGCAGGGTTCACAACACAGTCCATGCAAATACTGAACTCACTAGACAGCAAGACCAACTTCTTCTGAGGGCACACTATTTCAGAACTTGGAAAGGAAAGGCAGGGTTAGTTGTTATTGTTGACACCCCATAGCACAACGATGAAACATCCCCTGCATTTAACCCATATGTCACATCGCAACATAGCAGGGGGCAGCTAATTCAGCACTAATTCAGCCTTCGTCCTATCTCCCTGGTACTTTGCTGGTCAGGGACTTGAATGAGCAATCTATCGATTATAAGTGTACATCCCTAACCATTAGGGCACCACTGTGGAGAATGACATGAAATCAGAGCCAAAATGAGTGGTAGTTTTATGCAGCAGACGTTAATATAGTTTCTCATATCTTCTTAATATAAAGAATCTCATATCTAAAGGCAGGCTGATAACACAGTCATGGAGATGTTCCTTTCTTACCTCCTCCGATCCCTGCTCTTTTGACGTCTTGGACTTGCCAGGGAGGAGTTCAACGTGGACAACCCCAGTCTGGAGCCACAGGCCTTGCAGCTCCTTGAGCAGATCATCTCCTACCTGCAGGGTATCGCTCAGCAGAACGCCAACGTGGTGGAGCGACTCAGGCTGCAGCACATTGGCGTGAAGATGGTATCCATCGCAGAAAGACCGTTAATGTCAACTTTTTTAGCCTTGCGGGGAAGAGTTTTTTCAAAATACTTTCAGATCATCATCTCAGGGTCTTGTTTCAAATGAGAAATGGGAAATTTTAGTTTTGGCCAGCTGGGTGTGTGCAAAACAGTCACATGATATCAAAATGGAAAAATTTTATTTGACAAATTAATCTTTCAAGTGAAGCGCAGAGAGATAAGTGCTGTTGTACTTCTTAAAGCATTGCATTATTATACCAAAATGAAAGACAGAATAGCTTTCCCACAATAAGATTGGATCATCTCCACACCACAAAGGACATGCACTTGGATACAGACTCTTGAACCAAGCTGACAGATGTCTGTTTTTTCAGAGTGAGTTCCAGTCCCAACCCTTGTTGCTTGTGAAGACGGTCCAGAACATCTTGAGAAAGGAGAGAGATCTGTTGTCTCAGATGGTACTAGTAAAACCTTCTTCTGTTCTTCAACATATCCATGCACACATCTCCCATCCATACTATTCTGCTTGATGTGCTTCACAACAAATGTGCACTGAGTCTCAGTCAGATAGCTGCGAGGGTGTGCAGTTTAACTACTGTATTACATCCATTCTGCTGGTATTTTGAGGTAACATATCATATAGATGTAGAGCAAATATTTAATTGAAAAAGACCTTCAGCCTGTGTTCTTTGTGGGCTTTTCCATATCCAGCAGGGCATCGCAGATTCATACTGCGTAAAGGAATACGTCCGTTGTCGTGGTTTTCAGCTGAAGACACTAGTCTGTAAATGACGAAACAGCGATACCAGAATTCACCTAATGTACATGTCAGACCTGCTCATTGACTGATACTCAACGAAAAAAAAAAAAAAGTGTGAAATGCTTTAAAGATAACGATGTAGATAAGATTAAGGATTATATGCAATGGTTTGGTCAGACAGATGCGGCTGAATATTCAAAGGGAAATTCCACCAATTTTTTTTTTCTTCAAAAGCTGACATACATCCCAAGAACCGTGTCTGACTGGATTTCTCAGGTAGCAGTTAATTGGTTTGGCTATCAGGACACAGATTTTGTGTACCGACAGCTTTTATAGTGAGACACGGTAGAGAACCACAACAGGAAAAAACTTTCAGACTGTGTAGTAACTTTCCAGACTGATAATCCTCTGGTCACGCCAATCCTGTCATTTTGAGAACTGAAATTAGCAGGGGTTTTTCATTACAACAGAGTCACGATGAGACATAAAACTCAAGTATTTTTAATGTTTTCTGTAGCTTCTGTTTCATCTCAAAAGTAACAAGATAATTTTGAATATTTTCAGCAAGACACATGGCTTTATAAAGCCATATTTGTACTGAATGAAAACCTTGCCATTATGCAATTCCTAGGTCTGCAGGTTGAGCCAAGAAACACTCCTTTCAAAATGCCTCTTCCTGCTTAGCTGTAATGCTAATCACTTATGGTTGCTTATACCTGAGATCTGCAGGATTCTCTGTTAATAGCCCCTATAACACTGCGCCATTCTGGTGTGTAAACACTCTGAACCCTTGGGATGTCTTGTGCTGGCAAATGAATTTGTTGCACTGTAACTTTGTAAACACACAACTTCCGTGCTAACTCATAGCGATAATCATGTATCGTGAAACCGTCTTCTGAGTGGTAATCCTCAGGGAGGCATCTTCTACTGAGGAATTACAGGGCCTTAATTTTTTCCCAACCCCACGGAGGAGCAGTGCAGTGCTAGAAAGCCAGTGAACAGTCAGATGTGGATGATATTATGAAGGTATAGCAGCTTGGCATATGGTACATCGTAACATTGGAATGCTAATATTATTTTTCCACTCAAATTATTAAGCTGAGATATATTCTCCTGATAGACCAGAACTGATGCCACTGTTTACACACCCACTTCAGCTCACACGTGTTGTAGTTTATTCAAAGATCAGGGTTCCAGGAAGATCAGGCCCCCCTGCCAGGGGACAATTACCGGCTCCACTGGCATGTTGGGAATCACACCTTTGATCATTTCATCCACTTGGTCAGAATTCCCCAATTCCGGTCCTCAAGGGCTAGAATCCAACCCAGTTTGCAGATTTCCCTGCTCAAACACAGCTTAGTCAGCTAATTACCAGGTGGAGCTTGATGGACCGAATGGTCTCCTCTCGTTTGTAAATTTCTTATGTTGTTATGTTCTTATTTAATGGTGTCTGTTCCATTGGTTCCATGTCCTGGGTATGACATTAAACTGCATCTGGCCGATGCAAGTGGTCCTCCAACTTGCATGGAAACAATTTCTTTGGGGGTTGGTCACAGGATTGGCACTCCAGCCACCGTAAAATAACTCACAACTGCTTGATATAAACAAGCACGATACCCTTCTGCTCTCCGTGGGAGTAGCTCTGCTGCAGCCACCCGCAGGAAGGTTGCACGCACCATGAAGAGGATGGGGAAAAGCCTTCGGGAGCCCCATTCCCGGACAAGTTGAAACCATCGGAGAGTCAATAGGGTCAGGTCTGTTAGGGATTGGGACTGATGTGGTGCTGAGGCGTCACCTGCTGCATGGCGGCACTTGGGTCCCAGTTTGAGGCGACCCATCCGGGTACGTGCATGGAACGTCTTGTCTCTCCTGTCTGCCTGATGGCTGCCATACTCAGGGAGTAGCTGTTGCTGTAGCGGATCGGCTCCTGCCAACAGTGTCTGATGTCACTCCTTTAAACGAGTATATTGTGAGACTCAGGCTAAGGCACTCCTTGGAAGTGCATGCTCCGACCACTGTGAGTGATGTCTTGTTGAGGGAGACATTTTACTCCCAACTTCACTCGGTGGTTGACAGGTGCCCACGAAGTGACACTCCTCTGGTCATGGGTGACTTTAGTGCGACCACTGGAACTGACAGGAATGTTCCTTGACTTTGCAAATGGTCAGGGGCTGCGGGTCGCTGAATCCTAGTTCCAACGCCTTGAGCCACATCGTTGGACTTGGTACTCCAATACTGGTGGCGAAGGAGACCGATCACATCCTTGTGGGCAGACGCTGGAGGCTCCTGCAGAACTGCAGGGTCTACAGAAGTGTCCAGTTTGTGCTACTCTGAAGACTCAGCATAGATCCAATAGGCTACTACCTACTAGGAGTATGAGGCTGGACTTCACCAGATTGTTTCTGATGAGTTTGCGCACAGTTTGTATGAGTTTGTGTGACTGTTGACTGTAATGTGATGTGGAAGACCTTCTGACCCTGAAGGTTGCCAAGGGTTGTATAGGTGTTGCCAGTCTTCCCAGAAGGAGGTGTTTCATCTCGCAGGGCACCCTGGATATTATTGAGAGGAGTCGCAGCGCATGACTTGGTGGTAACTCCAGTCTGTACCGGAAACTGAGAAGGATGGCTGTAAGGGCTCTGTGAGCAGGTGACACATCATCTGTGGTCAAGTGACCCACGTCCTGCCTACAGAAGAATCGAAGCATTACTCACATCTGAATCTGTTCCTTGGAGACTTGCAGTCAGGGCGGGTGACGGAACGGTCCTTACGGATGACACTGCAGTTGTGACCTGCTGGGCTGGCTACTTTGAGCAGTTGTTTAAAACTGACCCTCCAGCTAGGATGCTAGATGTCTCTGGGTCCACGGTTCTTGAAGTTGATCCTCCGAATTAGCTGGGATTAAGGAAGGCCGCAGGGATCTGTGGTATCCGAGGTGAACTTCTCCAGGCTGGTGGTAAGGCTGTCCTCCTGGCATTGCGGGCAATCTTTGCTTCCATTTGGGAGTCAGGCGTCATCCCAACTGACTGGAAAATGGGATTTGTAGCCTCTATCTGGAAAGGGAAGGGTGATCACCAGGATTGTGGCAACTACAGGAGGATAACACTGCTTTCAGTGCCGGGTAAGGTCTTTGCTAGTGTCATCCTTAACAGGATCCATAATTACTTGCTTGCCTGTCAGGGACCGGAGCAGTCTGGTTTTACATTTACATTTATGGCATTTAGCAGACACTCTTTTCCAGAGCGACTTACAACAGTGCTTTGTAGTCCATGACTGTTCTTTGATCTATAAGCTAGACGTAAATTCAACAACGGTCATTGAAACCAAAGTTTCTGCTAAGTACGTTGTATGAAAAACTTGTTAGGGAAAAACTGACAAACATTGTTAGTGGGATTTTTAATTTTTTAATTTTTTTTAAGAGAGAGTGGACAATAAGAGAGGTATTAGTCTCCTAGGCACTCTTTGAAGAGGTGTGTCTTCAGGCGATGTTTGAAGACAGCAAGGGTCTCCACCGTTCTTATGGCAAGAGGAAGTTCGTTCCACCACTGAGGCACCCACTTTGCAAATAGTCTTGATGCATGTCGTCCTCTTTTAAGTATTGGTGGTTCCAGATGAGCAGTGCTTGAAGCTCTGAGAGGACGAGGGGTGACACGATTCTTGATCAGCGTTGCCAAGTAAGGAAGAGCTGTTCCAGTCTTGGCCTTAAAGACAAGTGTTAGGGATTTGCACCTAATGTGGGCAGCCACAGGGAGACAGTGCAGGTTCCATAGAAGAGGTGTGGTGTGCGAGAGTCTAGAAACACTAGAAGATTCTAGAAGAATCTAGAAGATTTTACACCTAAGAAGTCTACCATCAACCGTATCCTTGCACTGAGGGTTCTCATGGAGTGCAAGCACGAAAATGGGCAGAAGTTCTTTGCAGCCTTTGTCGAATTTCGTAAAACGTTTGACTCAGTTGATCGAGTTGCCCCGTGGGACATCCTGAGACTTCGCTGGATCCCCCCAAAGTTGCTGGACGTCATGGCCAGCCTGTACACTGGTACTGTAAGTGCTGTGCAAAGTGGAGGAAGAACCTGTACGATCTTCCAAGTTGATTCTGGGGTTTGCCAGGGGTGTGTTCTTGCTCCTACTCTGTTCAATGCTTGCATGGACTAGGTGTTGGGCAGGGTCATGGGGTCTAGCAGCTGTGGGGCGTCCATTGGTGAAGAAAGTTTTTCAAAGATCTTGACTTTGCCGATGATGTGGTGATCTTAGCGGAGTCAATAGAGGCTCTGAACGGGGCTCTCGAGAGACTGAGCGAGGAGTCTGAATGTATGGGATTGTGGGTGTCCTGGATAAAGATTAAGATCCAGGCATTTAATGACTTCTTGTGCACAGCCATCAGTAGTGTGTCTGTCTGTGGAGAATGTTGGCCTTGTCCAGAGATTTACCTACCTCTGCAGCAACGTTCATGTCTCTGGTGACTCTTCCTGTGAAGTCAGCAGACGGATTGGAAGAGCATGGGGGGTCATGAGGTCACTGGAAAATAGCATCCATGTCTTACAGCCATACAGCAAGACAGGGAGCATCAGGACTCTAAAGACTTGGACCTTCGCAGTCCTTGTGTAGTGGTTTTTATTGAATTCTCTTTTATATAAGACAAACATTTTAACATTTCAACAAATACTGCAAATGGTCACCCAAGCTCTCATACACTCACTCCCACACACACACACCCAGTAAGCTTGCATAAATTACACTGAAGTATAAAAACAAGTAGAATTTTCAGAATGACATCACAGAAATATCCATAAAGCCAGAAAAAAAAAAAATAAATAAATAAAATATTCCACATCTCTATAGATGAGCCCTGTTTTTAGTTTCTATGTTGCTCATATATGGTTCCCAGAGATTTATAAAGTCTTTCCATTTGCCTTTGGCCTTTGTGTAGTGGTTAGTTTTCCTTCCTGTTACGTATGTGGTTCCATTCCCCAATGAGTACATCGAGTAGTTTGGACTTTCAGGGGAACTTTCAGTGTGTGGCTCAGTCAGTTGGGTTCCTGTGCCTATGACCAGAAAATCACTGGTTCCGATCCCATAGTCACCAAAGTACTGGGTCCTTAACCCACAAGGAGTGTTTGTCCCTGCTTTCAATTATATTTTGCTTTGAATAAAAGCACCTGCTAAATATCTAACAAAGATTATGGCTAGGCTATATATTGGACACCTACTTTAAACACTGGTATTTAAAATGTCAGTACAGTATTCTGATTGGTTAGGATCAAATGTGTTGACCATATGATGATAGAAAAACAGAGTGTAATCACAGGTCATGCTCTTTTTCCACCCCAGGGCATCACTTTTCATGAAAACCCTCCCCAGCAGCCATGCCCATCAGCGCCCTCGCCCATTGCGGCAGCAACGCCCGGGAGAGAGGATAGGTTTCAGGTCCTGGCCATGTTGATTATGAAAGTCACAAAAAGCCGGGAGGATTTCCATCTTCTGAAAAGCGAAATGCTGACCATACAAGGTGAGGTGATGCTCAACACCAGGACACTGGTCGTGTTACTCACTCAGAAACACTGTGGCAGCATTCTGTCTACGTGGGAATCGGCCCCATGATGGTCGCTGTTCTCCACAAAGCATGTGACCATCACTGTCCTGGACTGAAACCTGCTTTCTGCTAGGCCAGGGTTCCCAAATAGGCGGCCCGTGACCCGGATTTCACTGGCACGGGCGATTCCTTCCCTGCTTATCGTCCTTATCCTCGTCACCGCCTGACCTGTCGTGTTTGACTCGATTGGTCTGGGACCCCTCTAACTGCTAGCCGCTCCTTTACTGTTGATGCAGTGTGTGACTGACAAAATGGTGACTTGGGACCCAGACCCCTATGACAGTCTGAAATTCATAGCTGACTACAGGCAATCCCAGGTTATGAACAAGACTATGAAATCTGTCTTTAAATCGATTTTGCAGATACTGTAAGTCGAAAAAATAATAATATAGCATATAATACTCATACTAATTATACAGGAATAATAAAAGTAACTATATAAGGTACTATAGTATACTGTATCCCTGAGCAAACAAACTGCTGAAGCCACACAATGATTTCACAGACACCACAAAGTAGTGTGTGCGTTGGTTATTACGAACCATTATATTTAACCCAAATTTTTTATATAGTAGGCTTTATGGCAGTCGGTTCTTAAGTGCAAAGTTGTGTGTAATGTGGATGTTCATAACCTGGGGACTGCCTGTAGATCCTGGATATACATATATACAGAGGCGGAGTCACAGGGGCACTAGCATCAGCTGAAAGCTGATTGGCCGCTAGAGTGCCCGCTCCCCTGTCACTCAATTGCCTGCAATTCAAAACATATTATTGGCTACTCATAAGTTGGTCCCTCTATATTTATTATGGCCTCTTGTGCCCCCCTCCTAAAAAAATTCAAGAACTGCCTTTTAGGATATCTAAAAAGTATACACATTTGAGAGTTACAGTTGTTTTAATATTTCTTTATTGTCTTGCTTCCGTAGAGGCTGAATTACCGGAACAAGTCAAGAAGACCCAAATCCACCAAATGGAGTTTAATGGCCAAGCCCTCTCCCTGGTACAGACAAACATGACTTCCCGTTACCACACCATCCTCTCAGTGCAAGGGGGTTTCTCTTCTCAGAACAAACCAGCAGTCATCTGCATGTGCACACTTTTAAAAATATTTTAACATACAGTAATTTGATCTGGGCATCATTCTGGGAATTTATTTCACAAGCCATGTAAATCCATGGGGGTATTGATTCAGTTGCTTTGGGCAAGGCATTATTCAATCGCCCCTGTAAAATAATATAATGGAATTGGATCACGATAAGCAACCCAACATTAAGGAGAAGAAGGCACTCAACCCGTATTTTATTTTTAGATAGTTAGCAATTAACTATTGACACATTTGCAGCTCATTCTGTATATTTCAGCATTTGAGTACGGTTTTCTTAGAGATCTTATGCTGCTTGCTCCTCGTCCTTGAATGGGAGCCTTTTCAGAATAGGAATCCTTTCTGCAACTTTAAGTGGTTTTAATCCTGTTAGATTCTTTAGAAACCAGATAGTGCCCTAACAATATCCATGTATGGAAATGCACAAATCTTTCCATCTATATTTATGTATGTAGCAATCTCTGAGTAATCTTTGTAGGGTACAACCATGTTTGGGTGAATTTTGTTGGGCACAGTTCAGCTGAATTTCACACCCTAGATAATTTAGTTTAAAACATATATTTTGGTGCCTGTTGTGTTTGGTGTACAGCATCTAAATTTATCATCAATCATCTAACTACTTCGGAGTGCCAGAATAATTTCGGAAGAATTAAAATGCATATTTGTATACTTCAAATCTTGCTACATAATTTTCAGTCTATTATCAGATGTATCTCTTAAGAAACTGTAGTGAGAGTACACCCACTCCTTATTTGGTGACTACCTCGGCTAGTGACAATTCACAAATACAATGATATTAAAAAAAAAAAATTCCAAGCAATGCGTGCATTTACGACCAGATTTCGTACGCCTGACAAGAACGCACACCAGCGTGAGAGAGATCTTTGAATCAAAATGTATAAAATGTTATGGCTTCATGAAGGATCAAAGAAATTAAGTATGGAAGGCTGAAGTGAAGTCGTAAGCATGGTTGCGGTCACACCTGGGCTACCGTGATTTTCACTTGATGACCATTTCGCTTAACAGCCTGGTTGCTAGAATGGAAATCTTTCGCTAAATGAGGAGTGGTTGTATAGGTTTAACCTATAGAAATCACCCATTACTACAGTCTGATCCATAGTTGTTTTGTCGTCAGTCTGTAAACTTATCATTCTTCCCCTGTGCTTTTCTCAGCTTTCCTGACGTGTCCCTTAGCGTGCCACAGGTGTCGCTTTCTTGGCACTGGGTTTGCATGTGATCCCGCCTTGGGCAATCCTAGCACTGGTCTCTGTGGTCACGTGCTCCTGTTGTCTGCTCCCCAGAAGCGACTTCAGCTCCTGCAGGAGGCCCTGCACAGCCTGGACCAGTGCCAGGTCCATCAGCTTCACAAGATACAGACCTGGCGGAGGGATCAGCACCTGGCCACAATCGGAGGCGCGTTCAACGAGGATCTGGGGCCTCTCCAGACATGGTGAGGCTCCCACTCTGACATTTACATAAAAGAAGTTGAACTATGGGCAATGTAGGGTCACCAGTTCACAAAAACCTAGTTCATAATCCACTTCTCCACACGATGCTTTAGTCCGCGTATCACTGTGTACATACAACACTGAAAAAGATGATTATACTTTATTGATCCCTGTGGGGAAATTCTCTTTTTGTATACCCCATTTTGCTCTCCATAGGTGAGAGCAATAATTGGCAATGAAAGGCAGCTAGATGTAGCAGTGCCCAGGAACTTGGGGGGG
>JAODLD010000136.1:5678510-5704341 GCA_026781065.1 Mormyrops boulengeri
CCCCCCCCCCCCCCCCCCCCCCCCCCCCCCCCCCCCCCCCCCCCCCCCCCCCCCCCCCCCCCCCCCCCCCACTCAGGACCGGGTTCGAGGGCCCACAGATGTGCTGAGGTTGGCTTTGAACAGCCAGCTGATCACAGGTACAGAGGGTTAGCCCACTGAGCCACACACTGCCCCCAAATCATTCATGTATTTAGACAGTCATGGTTTGCACATATGTGCAGTAGTTGTATTCCACCTGACCAGCAGAAGACAGAAGACATGTTTGGGGCAATTTCATTTCACATATCTGTGCACGGGAATACAGCTTTGTGCTCCTTCAGTGATGAGTTATGTTATATACGGGTACCTCCTCACACAGATGCTAAAAAAAGCATCCAGAGCTACAGGTACTCTTCTTCTACTCTTTCTTGGTTGACCTCTGCTCTGTGA
Source organism: Mormyrops boulengeri (assembly GCA_026781065.1). NCBI lineage: Eukaryota > Metazoa > Chordata > Actinopteri > Osteoglossiformes > Mormyridae > Mormyrops > Mormyrops boulengeri. The sequence continues at coordinate 5,678,940 of JAODLD010000136.1, forward strand.
AAGTCAGTGCTGCCACCTACTGGAAACACCTAGTCAATCTCCTTGTATATGCGGAAGTTGGCACACAACGACACCCACAAGGTCTGCTAGACCCACAATCTGGGCTGCACACACACAGTTGGCCGGTCACCCTTGATGATGACATGTACTGAAGTATAAATTGGGAGGAAACTCACATGACAGGTGTAGAACATACAAACACCTCACATGCAGAACAGACGTGGGATAAAAACTCACTGAGCCACCTTTACTGAGCCTGCCGCACTTTATCGTATACAGACGCTCCTCTACTTACAAACGGTCAACTTACGAACTTTCAGACCTACGAACGAAGACGATCTTTAAGTCCAAATTGTGTTCACTGGGCTCCCGTTTCCAGTCCGCAACATCAATTTTTTTTCTGCGCTCCAGTTCCGCCTAGTACGACTTCTGGCCACTACTCCCACCGCGCAGCAGCGTAGCGTGCGTACTCCCGGCATGCTAGTTCTTAGTACTTGCGTATACCTTTAAAATGATGGTGAATAAAGACTTACAAACATTTCAAGTTGCGAACGGCCGTTCATTGGTAGAGGAGAGTCTGTATTTACTTCATAGTAATGACCTTAGCTTGTTTGATAGATTTTGTCACAGGTCTGTGTGAAGTCTGGAAACAACCTCGACACACAGGGAATTTAGGATCTGCTTTACTGAATAAAATCAAAAGAATTACAAAAGAACTTTTGTTAAACAAGTTGAACTTAAGCACTAAGGAAACACAAAGGATATTCAGCTAAAGTATGGGAAGATTACTGAGTGGGACATCTGTCATTAACCGAAGCTGGCCTCATTTTCAGGCTGTCCTTAAAAGTATAAAAGTAAGTTAAATGTAACCATTGAATCAAAGTATTACTTGTCTCAAATAAGGAGTACACTATCTGAGCCTTACAAATTCAACCAGTGAGACAAAGGGTGTTTTTCCTGCTGAGCACCAGATGTAACAACAATTATTCTCACATTTTTCACTGGTGAATTCATGTTCGACTTTTACTGGTGGAAAGCCTCAGCTTCACCCTTGACTGATGTTCACCAGATGCAGACATAACAACTGGCATGCAGGGCTGTTTGTTTACTGAAAGATTTAGAGTGTGATTCTTATTTCCATCCTCTCCCCCTAGCGTTTGAGTTCTGTAACTTTAAACACCAATACAAACCAACGGCCACGTGACTTAAAGTCTGTTAGCTGAAGACAACAGGTTAGGGCTTGTATCCGCAAGGTTGTGGGTTCAGATCCTTTGGCTGGCAGAGGAATCATATCACAGTCGGGCCCTTGAGTGACACGTCTACCACTCCTGTCTCATTCGTAGGTGCGAACACTTACTTGGAGTCAACATGAAGCTCAGAGAGGAAGTCCTACTGGCAGGGCGGGACTGTGGAGGAGCAGAGCCAATCCGAGAGTGCCAGGAGAGACTGGACCTACTTCTCCAGACACTCATTCAAAGGTACCCCTGAGAGGGAGGGCGTCGTTAAAGAGGAGACAAAGAGACAGGATGAGATTTTGCAGTTGCTTTCTAATAAACTTGATCAGGTCAAGAGAGACACAGTAGGCAGACGAAAGGTGTTTCACAAAATATCTCAGAACTTTCTGCTCCCTAACCCTAACCCCAATCCTACTGGGAGCTGGGAGGGAGCAAAAATGTGGACTCTCTGGCAGGGAGCTCGGAGGGAGCAAAACATAGACCAACTTTTCCACACCACACCACACCCTGCAGCTTTCCTCCCCAATAATTATTGTTTTACAACCCCAGTTTTTCATAATGAAGAAAGGTACAATATAGGTTTCACTCCATTTTCTGATTATGAGAACTATTTTTGTGAGACACAGAGAATGAGAGTCTACCCTTTAACATTCAAACAATGTAATCTCAATTCAATCCAAGTCTCAAAAACCCCCTAAAACACTTTTTCTTACTGTTGTGAAAATTCCATAGCCACTGAGGAATGGGGTGGGGCAGGATCAGTATTGAGCTTTAGTCATTGCTATCAGGTCGTAGTCATTGTTGACCATGGCAGAACCTATTAGAATGTTCCATTACATACTGTAGTGATAGATCCATGTATCGTTTTCCTGGGCAGCACTGGAGCCCATCCCAGGCAGCGTAGGGCACAAGGCTGGCGTATACCCTGGACTGGATGCCAGGGCATTGGAGGGCACATACATACACATTGACTAGAGATGCCAGTTATCTTCATTGCATGCCTTTGGACTGTGGGAGTACTAAAGATAAGTTACAAACTACCCACAAGCAGTCAGATTTGATCAATCATCTCTGGAGATGTGAAGCAGCCGTGTACCCCAATTTCTTTACTAATTAAATCTAAAAAGGTTTATTGTTTCTTTTTTAAAACTTAATTTCGTAAGGAAGAAATGTATATTTTATTATAATGCTTAATGGCTACTTCAGAGAATTGCTGTCAAGTATTTTGGTCTTTTGGCGTGCTAGCATTTAAGAGAGGATACCTCTGATGTCAGTAGACATGGCGTTAAGATGCTATTGACCTTGTGTTTAAGATCTAGGAGAATCAGAGTTTTGTAGAACATACATACACAGGAAATGCAATGATGTATTATCATGTGATGTTGATAATACACAGCATTGTTTTTGTGTCTTACTAAAATGCAATAACAAACACATAAATGACCTATACCAAGACCTATACCTATACCAAGACCTATACCTATCTGATAGATCCATGTATCAGTTATCTGACTCTTATCCAAAGCAACTTTTAGCAGAGGGTAGGGGCACAATTTATGTGCCCCCCAAGATTGAAACCTACAGCTTTCACATTACTGGCGCAAAACTCAACTTGTTGAGGTACAGGAGCTGTTTGAATTACACTCATTTACTAAGTCATTATGGAATAAATGCAAGCATTTGTGTGCTGAATTGACATCCTACATAATATTAGATTGGAACATAGTTAACAGATAAAGCCCCGTATTGTTTGGTCTTCATGGTTCTTATGCACTTTCCACTTCTCCAGCACCCTAATCGTCGACAAGCAACCGCCGCAGGTGGTGAAAACGCACTCCAAGTTCTCCACCTCTGTCCGGCTGCTGCTGGGAGAGAAGATGGCCCCGGGACGCCCTGTACACCTCAAAGCCCAGATTGTCACGGAAGTGCAGGCCAGGAACCTAGTTCAGTTGGGAGCCATGCCAACGTAAGGGCCATGCGCATCACACTGCCAGTGGCTGGTAGCAGGGTTCCCTGATAGGTCAAATCTGGCCCATGAGAGTCAAATGTGTGGCCCGCAATGGCTTCTGGCTTACAGACATGGCACAATTATCATCTAGATGCTTCTTGTCCATCAGTGAGTCCACTGCAAGTATGAAAAGCTGCCCTGAGGCAGAAAACATACTATATAAAATACATGCCTTTCCATCTCTGCCTCATTTGAGTTCAGTTTGATGAACAGGAATTTTCCTAATGTATCTAAGAATGTTCCCAGTTGCTTTAAACTAATAGAGACTAAATATACTGTTATTTACAAGGAAAATTAAATTATTGACTTCGTCTCTCTGTTTTAAGGGAGAATGTTGGAGAGCTGGTCAGCAATACAGCCATCATGGAACACAATGCATCTAACAAGAGCACATGCGCCATCTTCAGGAACATGGTGGGTACTGCAGGTGCACAAGTTTCATCTCAGGAGTGAACTGTTGGTGTACCTAAATATTTTGGGCCCCCTGACAAAATATCACTTTGGTTTCCCCAGTGGAAGAATTTGAACCTAAGCAGATAATTTATATCTTTTATAAGGTCTGGGCTCCCTGAATCTGCACGACATCCATGCCCATCTAACGCCCCTGGACCACTTACATCAAAACAAATTCTTTGTACTCAGGCTATTCATGGTGCATAAAGTTGATTCTGATTCTGATTCATATCTGCTTCACCTACACCTCTGCTCTGGTCCCCAGTGCATAAAGAAGATCAAGAGGGCCGACCGTAGGGGGTCAGAATCGGTGACAGAGGAGAAGTTCGCCATCCACTTTTCAGGAGACGTTGTCATCATGGGCCATGAATTGCCATGCAAAGTGCAGGTCTTGTTCTTCTTAAAGAGTTGAAAAAACACATTGCGGATTCCAGATAGCTTTGGTTGTGTAACACAATTGGATATTCCTTTAACCAATCATAGCTATTGTAATGTTCACAGCATGTGCTATTGGAGATGTGCCATTGTATGAAAATGGTGGTTCTTTGGGTTTTTTGTAGACTCTGTCTTTCCCCATCGTTGTGATTGTTCACGGCAGTCAAGACATAAACGCCATGGCTACTATCATCTGGGATTGTGCTTTCTCCGAGTTTGTGAGTCCCCCAGCTCCTGAAAGGGAACAAAAATCTGAACTGTCTGTGGGTCCCCAAGGACCGGTTTGGGAATCACTGCCCTAGGGGATAATCTCTCTATTATATATATCCATATTGCTGTTTTTTCCAGAACTTCTTTCCCTTCTTGGTGATCACTCCTAATTCCATTCATTTCCCTTTGTCACTCTGTGTTTACATTATTCTTTTGATCATAATGTAGAAGCCCTTTCCAGGACAGTGTATTAATGAATTTAGCTGTTCAATTAAACTGACAGACACTGAAAAGGAAATGGTCAGATGTCTATAAAGGCCACAGGAAGGCTGCTAGTATGTGGCGTTTGTGTCCCCATGTCTCTCAGGATCGGGTCCCTTTTGTGGTGCCCGACCGGGTGCCCTGGAAGCAGATGTGCATGACCCTGGACAACAAGTTTATGTCTGAGGTACAGACACAGCGAGGCCTGGATGCCTACAATCACCACTTCCTCGCCCAGAAGATCTTCAACAAGCCCGAGTACAAGGAGGACTTCAGCAACATGCTGGTTTCCTGGTCTCAGTTCAACAAGGTATACACTGTCGCACCAGGAGGCTGCTTCAGTAAATTCAGTATGTGGAAGTGAAATGGTATCACAAGGTGGACTGTGATGATCATTTGAATTTAGATTCACACTTTATAAATACATTCATTGTGCCCATCCATCTATCCATCCATTCATCCATCCATCTTTGTATCCTGGTCACAGTTGTGGGTAGCTGTCTGACACTCTTTATCTATCTATCTATCTATCTATCTATCTATCTATCTATCTATCTATCTATCTTAAATAGTCAAACATGTGCGTCCTAAGTGCATCAACCGTCTGATAACGTAGTGCTGCATTGCACTGCGCTGCTGCTCATGCCCCTGGTCCTCTGTCCCCACACTGTACCACAGGAGATGCTGTCAGGCCGGACCTTCACCTTCTGGCAATGGTTCGACGGCGTCATGGAGCTTTCAAAGAAGCACCTCCGATACTACTGGAGTGACAGGTGAGCGCCAGTGTACAGATATCCGGCCTGCTGGGCCCAATCCCATATATATATAGGGCACAGCTTCAGGGTACACGCTGGACAGGATTCCACTCCATCACAGGGCATAATGGGCAATTTAGAGAAACCGATTAGCCTGGTTTTGTGTCAAACTGGGGGGTTTGTTACAACACGGGAGGAGCATGCACACTCAACACACACAGTAGAGCTGCTTCAAACCCCCAGCCCTGCGGCTGTAAGATAGCACTGCTATCCAGTGAGCCTTCATCGCATCCTGACCCGGAAGTGATTTAAAATATCAAATTATTTATTTAGATACGCAAGTGTGCCTATATACCTGTGATTGGAAGATTGTGGGACAGAGTGATCTCAGTGTTGAAACCCTCAGCAAGGCACATAGCATCAATTGCTCCAGGAACTGGTTGGCCCAGTCTTCTTGATTTGATGTCACTTTGGTATTTACATATTTCAAGCTCAATAGCAAGAAATGCGTGTGCATTTTCCAGATTGATATCTGGCTTCATTGGCAAACAACACCTACACCTAATCTTGCAAGACCGTCCCAATGGCACCTTCCTGCTGCGGTTCAGCGACTCTGAGATCGGTGGCATCACCATCGCCTACGTTGCCCAGACCGAGAGTGAGTCTCGTACACCTGGCCAAGCGACACCAGTCATGTGGGATATTCACTTCCTCCTCTTTGTGTCCTTTCCTGTGTCTCAGAAGTGTCCTCAGATGACCCTGTTCTTAGCGAGTTGTAATTTTGTCATTATTGCTGAATGTTTAGTTTCAGTTCCGGTTATACTTCTAATGCTAGTAGATACAGTCGTACTTTTGGCCATTTTAGTTTATCAGGTCAGCACTTCACATTTCTTTAGACCGAATTTCAGAGCAGCACAGGAACTTTCTGTATCTGTGTTTCTTTACATTCCCTTCATCCTTATTGTCTCACCAACTACATGGGCTTCTTTCTGCAGCATTTGAACAAGATTACCTTTTAATGTCTTCTTCTTGCTCGCAATTACTCATCTTCTCCAGATGGGGGCAGAAAAATCCAGAACATCCAGCCATTCAGTAAGAAGGACCTGGAGATCAGATGCCTTGGGGACCGCATTCGAGACATCGAGGCTATCACGTATCTGTACCCCAATCTTCCTAAAAATGAAGTCTTTAAAAAATACTACACAGGTATGTCCAAAAGACACACGTATTAGAATGGTTCCACTTTTACAATGCATCGTGATAGATCTATGACATCCTTTTTGTGGGCGCAGTGTTGCGTCACACCTCTGGGACCAAGCTCTGCCCCAGCTTAACATATGTGGAGTTTCCATGTTCTTCCCGTGTTGTCGTGGGGTTCTCTGGATTCTCCATTTTCCCCCAAGTTTCCCCACAGAGTCTATATTCATGCTAAGGTGAACTGCCAAATTGTCTGTAGGTGTAAATAGTGTGTGTGCCCTGAGATGGTTGGCGCCCCATCCTGGGTTGTTCCCTGCCTTGCACCTGTACCTTCCGGGACCCTGTGTAGGGCAAGCGGGTATAGATAATGGATGGATAGGTACCCTTTAATTGAAATGTTTGACCAGTGTAAGGACTCATTACACTAATTCATTTTTTTTGTTGCGTTTTGTAAAATTATTTTTTGGTGTTTGATTGCTCAGATGAGCAGAGGATGGAGGGCCGTGGATACATTGGGGTTTCGATTCGGACCAAAGTTGAGTGAGTTGAACAGTCAGCATGATCAAACGCTTCAATCTCTGTTAACATGGACACCTGGCCAGTGAATTACACACAGCTTGATATTATTTGGTGAAGGACCATGTTAACACGTGTGTTCGTTCTCTTCAGGGACCCTACCGCACATCCCCCCTTGGACCCCCAACAGGATATCGCCTCCAGCTTGTCCCCCTATCCTCCAGACAATATCTATCCGTAAGTCACCCCTTCGTATGGCCTGCAGATGGAACGTCCGCGCATAGGCACAGAAGCACAATCATTGAACCTTTTTTCTCTTAGACCTGAAGCTCCACCTCCTCAACCAGACCCATCAATATTTTACCCAGGGTGAGTTGTGTTTTGTGTTGTGTTTTTGTAGCCTAAAATAAAACTCTACATGCCCAGCACAATACAGTACAGTATTGCTTAAAACCTTCCACAGTCAGGAAAGTGTGAGTTTGTGTGGGATAGCCAGAGACTCTACCCAACATTGGACAAGAATTTGTTCCTTTACAATACACCAGTGTTTCCCAATTCGGTCCTCGGGGACCCACAGATGGTCCACATTTTTGCTCCCTCCCAGCTGCCTGCCAGACAGTCCACATTTTTGCTAGGGAGCTGGGAGGGAGCAAAAATGTGGATCGTCTGTGGGTCCCCAAGGACGGGATAAAGAAACATGGGTGTATGGTAAAGAAACAATACACCACTATAAGTGTATATAACATATGTAGTATACACTGCTATACATTGTTAATCCCAGAGTTGGTTTTTCATCCATGTTCTGTTGTTTGTATTCTGATGATGTATTAATGTGAATTTTAAGGAACTGTACAAAACAATTGCCCATCGTACACTTCAGCCAACAGCCTCCCTATCAAAATGATACTGGAGGGGCATTTGTGCCGTACTCAGGGCCCTTTACTGACCCGGAGGGCAACAGCATCTTCTCACCAACAAACACGTGAGTGGAACCTCCATCAGCAGGATGTAGTCGATATGACAATGATCTCCTCTAATGGTTTATAAACCTGTAACGCTAGCGTGACACCGTTCCCATTTCAGATAATAGTTAGAGGGTCTCTTAACACTACCTGGCTTTTATTTTCGTGTGTATGCCCCAGGACACCAAGCCCTGGACCATCCCTGCATGACATGGACATTGAATTCCCTATGCTCGACCCAGAAATTTACGGCGTTCCACCTGTTACCATAACTACACTCGGTTCACCTTTGGACCAAACAAAAACAAATTCCGCTTCAAAGTTCTAATTCCCATGCCCTGCAAGTGAAGAGATTTGTGATACAGTGCAAAGGAGAGCAAGGCTTTAAGTGATTCCATGACAGCTGTGACCACAGAACTGCTATTGTAGTGTTTATATCAGGGGTGTCAAACTGCAATCCTGGGGGGCTGGAGCACTGTGTAGCTTAGTTCTTTCCCTGATCAACCACAAATGATTGAGCTCAAGAGCTGTGTGGTAACTGGCACAAGGAGTTGAATCAGGTGTGTTGAAAGGGGGGAAACCCAAAAATGTGCAGGGCTCTGGCCCTCCAGGACTGGAGTTTGACACCCGTGGTTTATATCGTCTCCATCAGGAATGTTTTTTTTAGACCATAATAACACAAACTGTTTGGAAATTGTATGTGGGGTGATTCTCAGCATGGTACACTAAGGACATAGTGCAGCTACTGCCCTCCACAAACCTGTTGGAATCCACACACAGTAAACAAAACAGAAGGTTGATTTACCAGCCAGTGGAGAAAGTGATCTGAAACATTTTCTCATAGGTGGGGAAATAAATGATTTTTTTTTAAAAAGAAAATAATGCACAAGGAGATTTGTTGAATTTATATAGTTTCCACATGTCAGGATTTACATTATACATCAATATTGTCTTTCCTCTGATACATTTTACTGTATATTAAATTCTGAGGTATTAATGCTCCTTTGTATCTTTTTTGTATTATGAAATGATAGTATTGTACCAATGCTGGCCTTGTAAATTACTCAGGATAAGACGATCTGCCAAAAAATAAATAACATTCACATATCATAGTTGTTTCTCGTGTCTCTCATTAACAGTTCAGCAGTTCTGTCTGTTGGTAGATAAACAGTAGGTAAAATTCCAGGAGAAACACACCTGAAACTACGAAAGTAGCCATGGAATAGAGGTGTGAGGCTGAGTGACCAGCAGATACAAAATCCATTGCAGATACAAATTCAGCAAGGATTTATGTTCCGAAGTATGTCACTGAATTTACTTCACAAACAGCGCTTTTCATTCTGAGTGTTTAAATTTCTTTATTTCTTAAAATTCTGTCCAAAATCAAGACAGCATGTTCTCAGTTTTTCTTTCTGCTTATGAGTTACAGAGAAATATAGTAATCCCATTTTAGGTAAATAATATTTGTTTCTAAACACATGTTGTGTCTTCCGATTTGTATGCATGTTGAAAGTACAGCTTTTTGACAGGTAAAATCACATCCCAATGATGAAACAGAGTTTTTGTAAGGTAATGATAGCTGCAAACATAATCGGGGAGGGGGCGGAATTTCTGTGTTGCGTAATAATAATGACATTTTCAAAGTCACTCTGAAAAGCAATTGTGTCGCTGTGCACAAACAGCTCTCCATGGTCACATGTAAAGCGGTGCTTATGAAATCAAAATGACATTTAAAAAATAAGAGTCTGGGTTTAGAGGTGGATTTAGGTATTAAACCTAAATTACTGTTGTTGTTGTCGTTATTGTCAATGTGAAAATAACTGAATTTGAAAAGGTACTTTAAATCTGGCAGGATATACTGCAAAGTTTGAAGAGTTATTATGTGCAAAATAAAAGTGAAAAAAACACTGCACTTTGTCAAGCAACATGTTAGTAGCCAAACATGTTCTACCAAGGCAACCAGAAGTTCAGTCAGGTGCAAGCGTGACCCCACCTTAGTACTCCTGTTACTTAGTAGACTTTTATGGCGCTCGCCATAGTACAGAAACTAATATACACTCAAAGTTCTGAAATGAAACTACGCACTGTAAATTGCTTTTAATTATACTACAAAAGAGCTAATTATTTACAAAAAAAGCTGAAGACATTAATTATTCTTCATAAATTTATTTACATAAAAGTTGCTTAATTAGTGGAAGGAGGGTAGACGACAATCTTGCATTTAAAATATTGCAATAAATCATATTTTATCTTTTATTTATTTTTTGTGTTATCTTGCATCTTAGAAGTTATAATAATAATAATAATTATTATTAGACAGACAGTTTAGAGCTGAATTGTGGTTTTTGAGCTGAGATTTCAAAGGGAGACGCCACATTGCATCAGCCCTAATCGCTTCTTTTTTGTTGAATCAAAACAAACTGTCAGCCATGGATAAAGTGGAAGAGAAACACGTTGCGCCTGAAGCAGTCCAGTCTACATGCTAAGGTGAATTAGAGTTACCATGGTGTTCGTAGGTATGAATGGAGTCTATGCCCTGCCTGCAATAGGTTGGTGCCCCGTTCTGGTTATTGCATCCATAGCTTCTAGGATAGGCCCCAGACCCCCCATGACCCTGAATAGGCCAAACCAAACAGGTCCAGAAGATGGTTGGAAGGATGTGCGCAGATGTGGAATACACCAAAGCCATAGACTGGCTGGGGGGGACTGGCTTAAGCATTGATGGGTGATATAAGGAAAAATATCATTGTAGAAAACCAAACGTGCTCCCAGTCAGAGTTAAACCTTAGAAAGAAACTGGCACACCAGGCCAAACGGCAAATATAAACATACAGGGCCGTTTGAAAGCTAGAGGTGCAGCATCTTTGTGAGGATTGCTTCTTCAGAAAAGTAGAAAGCGAAGCGTGTCAGAAAAGGCTAAATGAAAGCACTGGCAAAAGTCACAAGGGCGTGTGGGGAAGAAATGAAACAGAAGCTTCATACAGACACAATGAGCTCCATGAGGAAAACAAACACAATGAGGAAAACTTTGCTAAACACAAATGTACATGACACACGCAAAAACAAAATCAAATAATGAAACCATGGTGAATTCTAAACTGTATATCCGTGCCACATCATTCACAGGAAGCCCAAAGCGACGGAAAGCAGAGGTAGAGCCGGATAGAGCCGGAAAGAGCTGGATAGGGCTGGAAAGCCTGGAGTAGCCCATATCTGAAACTCACTCCTTGGAGATATAGACACCCTGACCTGAGCTGCCGAGCCCAACACAACCCATTTCCTGTCAGGGCGACTCCTGCATCTCAGTCCTGTCATGTTGGGTCTCGTTGTTGGGTTTGCACGGGGGGGGGCAGTTGGAGAGTGTTCATGGGTAGATTTTAAAAAGAAAGGGAGTGTAGAAGTGATGGTGTAAACGTTGGTTGGCCCTACTACAGTGTCCGGGTCTGGTTTGGCAGTGAGATGTATGGGCAAGGGCATAGACACAGAGAGCTGGGGGCGGGACTTCGTGTGTTTTTATGCTGGGTGAATATGCATATCCAAAGTTAGCAGGTGGTATTAAACAAATGTGTTTGCAGGTGGTAGGCTTGGGGGGCGGGGGGTATCATAGCGAAACTGTCCTTACGTTTCCAGTCTATAGGGCTTGAGTCTTCAGCTCGATGGGCTCCCCCTGTGTGTCGCCCTGGCTCTCGGCCTCCGGGGGGCGACTGCCTTTCAGGATGGCCAGTCTTTCAGAGAGCCCTCGCATCCTGGGAAAGAGCATGAAGTCGTAGAGCAGCGCCCCCATGGCGCCCCCGATCATAGGGCCCACCCAGTACACCTGTCACGGCACACACAGGAAGAGAGACACACAGAACGGCGACACTGCGGTCAGAATGCACACGGAGGCTGCATCGCGTTGCTAGGCAACAGCTTTCAGACTGCAGCGCATGCCAGGGCCCTCCTGTGGTCACCCGTAACTTTACACCATCTGAAGCGAAAAAGACATTTTCTCCACAGGATCCAGGAGCCAGCCCAAATCTTCCATAAAACCAGCTACTCTGCCCTGATGACCTTCCTTTGTTAAGTGAAATTACCTGCTTGCTATTTCTTGTGTAAATACCAGTCTTGTCCAGTGGCTCATTCTGAGGTATTGTGAATTGTGTATTGTAGCTAGTATTACCTGTGTCATTTGACCCTTTAATTGTTTAAATGGTTTGCTACTTTGGACTATGATTGTGTTCTTGGTTCTGTCTCACTTAGGTTAACCGACTGTTTTGCCTGTTTAACAGCTATGAGTTCTAGGCATTTGTTTTGGATTTGGTGAAATAAAAGCATCATGCATTGCTCTGCAGAAGGACCTCTGCCTGGTTCCTCACAGTGACACTGTCGACAAAAATACTGCCTGATAGCAAAGGTTGCTAGGATACACAAGATTTTACGCAAAACAGTGACTGATTTAGTAGATAAATATTCCGTGATTGGAATCAAGTTTCAGGACATACTGCTATAATAGCCGACACTTTTATTTAATATGGGAAGAATATTCAGCATAATGACCTTGCTCAAGGGCACTACAGCAAGATATCCATTGGGATTTGAGCCGCCGGAATACAAATCTGACCCCGAAGCCATCAGACTGCCAAACTGAAATCACGGAGAGGTATTCCAATTAAGAAACTGCCTCGATCCACCATTCTCCTGTGATGCTTCACAAACTGTGATACATTAATATACAGCAGTGAAGGTTAATCACAGGCACGGTCTACAATTTCATGTATTTTAAAATGAACTCTTAGCCTTTTTACATTTCAAAGGGCCAGCAGCTGATATTTTACACAGTTCTGTTTTAAATTAATATGAAAATGATAAGAAATTAATGTCATAAGAAGTAATTAATATTTTATGTATATAATACCTGTGTATGCCATGTATTTTAAAAATTAAACATTGTATCATGAATGATACTTTGTTGCTTTAGCGTGCTATTCTGGTTATAGAATTAGACATATTAGAGTGAAGATGCTGGCAGTGTTAACGTCTTGTTGTGCTGACTTGGTGTGATGCTTGTCACATTAATGCCACAGTACACGACTCCAAATGAAACAGTTTCTGACACCATGTGCCGCTTTTGAAGCATTATTCCCTTGCATTAGCGATTTCTGCACTAACTTGATGGTACAGCATGGGCTCTTACCCAGTGGTTGATGAAGTTCCTGATGAGGATGGCAGGTGCAAAGGAGCGTGCGGGGTTCATACCAGCGCCAGTGTAGTACATCTGCAAGCAGGGGAACAGACCTAATGTCTAAATGTGTGTTGTGCTAATGTAAACCCACAATTTCCTTCAGGATTAATAAAGTTATAAAGTAAAATCTATCTATCTATCTATCTTTACATCCACAAACTCACCTTAAAATTATATATTTTATACTGTTACAATAATAATAATAATCATATTATTATTACTATTATTACTGTAATTGCTATTAATTACTATAATAGTAATTATAGTAATTAACTACTATAGCAATAGTATAATTACTATTATACTCGATGCAATATTCCCTTAAAAATATTTAGTGATGAGAGATTTGCTAAAGACTCTGATTCTCTGGTTGGAAAGTGGGTACTGTAAAGATTCACACCCTTTGGCTTGTGGTTCCGCATCTCTGTATGTTTTCACACCTCACCTCTACTCAAAGAATGCCTGAAATGGCAGAATCTTCTAGATCCTCTCTTACCCCCATTAGGTGACCGACGGTGATAGAGAATCCGATGGCGAGCGCTGCGGACCCGAGGCGGCCATTGCGGCGGTCGTCGGTGACGGCGAAGATGCAAACCACCAGCTGCAGCGTGAGGAACACCTCCACTGTGGTGGCCATGCCCAGGCTGACGCCTGGCTGCAGCTGTACCGCAAAGAACAAAGAGACTCAGGCAGGGAGAAAATGTCGCCCCCTGCAGGACAAAGGTGACAGCACATGTATGGCCTCTGCTAGATGCTTAGGCAGATAAAGGCAAAGCCTGCCGTTCCCAGCATTATATGACATCATATCTAATGTGATCTAAACACATAAATGATCATCAATACCCTAAAACACAGACACTTCTAGGTGCATTTGGAGCCTGAATTATAACAATAGCAGAAGTTATAAAGTTTTACCAGATCATATGCTAGAGTTTTATGAGTGCGTGTGATGTTTCGAACCAAGAATAAAGTACAAGTTAAGCCTGTCTCAAAGCATGACTGACCAGCTCCCCTGTGCTGAGGAAACTCTGCTTAACTTGCAAATGGATCTCCTCCTTCCATGTCTATTTCTAATATCATCAGGAGGACCATGAATCTCAAGTTTCACGTGTGTGCAGAACTGCAGCCTCTGGAGGAGGCATCCCAGGCTTATTTTTTCTCCTCGTGATTCGGAAGGTGAACTGAGAGAGCAGTTCTGTCCGTTCGATAACATCTCACCTTGATTGTATTTCCCCAGATTGGTCGTAATCTCGTAGCGACCTTGTGTGGTATGTACTCACAAGACAAAGTCAGAGGCAATGTGTTGACATGTCATCATGAAAGGTATTTTTATTACTTCTTAATAATGTCCGGAGCTTTGAACTCCTGTTTTAGTCAAGAGAGCCTAATTTTAACAGAGACAGACCAGGAAGGAAGAGTGGAGGAGCTGAAGGGTTCAAATTTAAGTTGGATGTCCAGGTAATGGGGCACCTTGGTTGCTACCTTGGTTGTTTTTAACACTGAAGAAGGTGATAGTTAACTCCCTATGTGGAGGTGAACCTTCTTTACTGTAGATAAGGGAGGCAGCGTTGGGCAAAGGCAACAGGGCCAGAGGCCAAGCAGAGTCACACTTACCTTATTGAGGGCCAAACTGCCCCGCATGGTGCCCGGTGTGACCCCGTACAGCACCGCCGCACCCGCCACAGCCCCGCTAATCTGAGCGGCGACGTAGAAGAAGGCGCGGAAGAGGGACATCTGCGAGCTGACCAGGTAGGCGAAGGTGACGGCGGGGTTGATGTGGCCCCCGCTGACGTGACCGATGGACTGGATGATGGTGGCCCCCGCCAGGCCAAAGCAGAAGGCCACGCTCAGCACGTAGTGCGGCCCGCTGGCGAAGCGCGTTGCCGCACCCATGCCAAAGAACACGAAGAACATGGTGCCGAAGAATTCGGCGAGGACCGCCCTCCAGAAGGACATCGAGCGGAACTCCCACATTCTCGCCAAATTTCAGGAGTAACTCCAAAAAAACAACCAAGGGAGATGTAGAAAAGGAGGCTGAAGCAAGAAGGTACTGAACAAATGAGTGGGGGGGGAGGAAATAGGAAATTAGTATTTCTCCTGAAAGTTGGCAAGATGAACTAGATTAACAAAAAGTTTTTGAAAAAGAACAAAAACATCAGAAGAAAAAAGTCCAAAAGAGAAAAATCCAACAACTCTTGCCTAAGGTAAGGATAACCAAGGACGAAAAACATTCACGAAACAGATGAACAAAATGTGACTGATTGAGTCTGCATTTGTCCACAAAGTCTTCACTAGCGGAGTTGTGCATGCGCTTTGAAGTACGGTGGCGGTGGCAGCTCTGGTTAGCAGAATATAGATAGACAAAGGTTAAACACGTCTATCAGACATTCAACCTCTCTGACAGAGCAGAGATGGGCAATGGGGTGGATTTATAATTGACCCCCCCCCCCTCCCCAGCCAAAGTGACGCTATAATCCCCAGGAAAGGCTGGTGGGAGGGGACAAAAGCCATCTGAACTCAAATTAATTTAACCCTTCCCTGCCTCATATGTTTTAAAGTTGTCTAAAACTGAAACGGGTGAAGTGAGAAATAAGTTTTCATCTGGTGTGGAAACCCTGTCCAGTAACTTATCACTAACCAACTAACCAATGACAAGTAACTATTACTCACTAGAGTGAGAGATGTGAACCAAAATGTTAGACCAGGTTTATTTATCAGAAACAATAATGAGATGTATCAAGTCGTTATTTTGTGGCTGTTTAGTTATACAATAGAGGTTGCATTTGAGCAACACATTCCTACATTTGTGGTTGACAGGTGTCGCCATCACATGAAATGACACTAAACAGAAGGACTTCAGGCATTGGTACTGACAGATGAAGTGCCAAAGATGTGAGCTCAAAGCGGCCCCTAGTGAATCACTGAGGGATTCCCTCTGACAGGGTCTGGTATTAATTATTGCCAGGTGGAATGGCAGGAAAGGCAGCAGACAGTTTTCTTGACCTGCAAATCCGACCAATATAATGTGCCTCTCTACTGGGCCTTCGTGTTAAATACTGTTTCCTGGATTGGTGTGGTCTGCACTTGGTTATAATCAAAATTGCTTGTCTGTTCCACTAATGTATGTTTTTGGCTAATAGGATATGCAAAATACAGTAAGATGGCTTTTACATTAACAGTTCTTTATGCTAATTTGCCATTTAACCCCATTTACACACATTTACCATTATGGTTATTTTTTTTCAATTCCCTTTTGAAGTCCTTGTGCACTACAAACATAAGTCCAGCTTCATAAACCAGTATTAGTAGAGTTTTCTGTTGGGCAGAGGTGGAGATTTCAGCTCCAGGGAGTACAAATCCAGACCAAGATTTTGTTCCAACCAACCAGTTGAGTCTCTGTGACTATGTCTCTTTATACTCAACTGGTTGGTTGAAACAAAATCTTGGTCTGGATTTGTACAATCTCGACCTGAAATCTCCACCTCTGCTATTAAGTGGTTTGACGAACATTAAAACAAATTTATTAATCACGCTGATGCTCCCAAATGACACCGACATCAGTGATATAATGAAATATCATGAAATATTCCATGGTGAATATAGGCATAAATTGCTGTATATTGTATGTGTATGCGGCCTGGACCGGCTTTGCATTTAAGAGTGTAACTAAGCATTATGTCCTATGCTGCCTGGGATAGGCTCCATGTCCCCAAAACCCCATGACCCTATCCAGGATGATGGATCTATAATAGATTTACAACAGTGGGATAGCTTGGTGACTTGGTGAATAATGCCATTTCAGTTTCTGCTTTCTATTCTAGTTCTGGCTCGGTGTTATCTCCTTCTGGGAGCTCAGGTTTCTCCTTTTATTGTTCAGTGCATGTCCTGTGGTGGACGATCACCTTGTCCCTGCTTTGTGCCCAGTGCATTGTGGGATTAACTATGAATTGCTAAGACTTGGAGAGTATATGGAGTTAGTAGGAATAGATAGACAAACCATTTGATATGAGGTATTAAATTGCTGATTTATCTTTAGGCAAGCAGCCCTTTTTAATCTATTTATATTTTTTACTGACTAGCTGTGTATGGTTCAAATTAAGATTCAGGAAGTCAGTTTTCCTTTCCAAATGATATTAATATTCAAACACCTCATCCAATGTCTCCCGGCAAGAGTTGAAATTTTACTGTATTTAATTTAGATGGTGTACCTGAATGTAAATACTGTACACTGCTTTCAATTAAAAAACGGACAGATTCTTGAATGCAATTCAAAGAAAGAAGCCACGAGCTGAGCAGTGGAACAGGCGCATCCTGGAATATGGCTACCGAATCGCATTTCTGAAACAAATAATGGAATGTCTGCAGAAAAACTCGCCATAGACCACAAACAGGTTTCGTGCCATTTCTGCCACGTTGCTTGGTGTCTATGTAGATGTTTCTTAACTGACCACTTTAGCCAGCTAAGTGCATGCTTTGCAGTCAATAGGACGAGGTAAATTTTATAGGGGTGCAACAATATGGGTTATTTTCAGTCATTAACCATGCCATCATTATATTAGCCTGTGTTTGTGCAGTTTCTATATCCATTAATCTAGCCATCCTTTTTAAAATGCTATTTCTGCCAAAGTAGATCAAAAAGAGGGTTGCCCAGTAAAGGCAGGGTTACATGCATTACTATCTGTAGGTCATTGCTGGTGACACACATGCACGCTCTCACAGGTACACTCAATACAATGGAATCTGTCCTCCTTGGCAGTATGAGTTTAGGTTGTGGGAGGAAATCAATGCACCTGAGGTAGGTTTTTTTTTTTAACAGGGATTGATAGCGACATCAAAGCTCCCCTTTGGAGCACCACAGACTAGAGAAACAAGTGTAGATCAGAAGGAAAGAACTGTACAACATTCACAACATACAGGATTCATGCAGGCTGGTCTTCAGATATACAGACATTCATGCACTCACTGTGAAGGACTTAAAATAACTTAACCTGCACCTTCACGTCAGCAGCGGGAGCAGCAGCACAACAATGATGATGATGATGATGATGATGAGTGTAATGATAATAATAATAACCATGATAATGATTGCACTGATGATGATGATGATGATGAAGGTGATTATAATGTTGATGATGTTTCTATGAATATAGGTTTTCTAGTGTTCACTGGAATGTTGCTTCTTTAAATACATGTTAGATATGAAGTAATAGATATAATCTAGATATCTGTTCAGTATTCTCCACAAACTCTACACACTGCAGTGTGTAAAAATCCCAGGATGGAGGTGGCGTCTGAAATGCCAAAACCACCACGCCTGGCATCATCAATCACACCATGTGTCAAATTGCTTAGATCACACACCTAAGCCGTTCTAAGGCTCGGCCGCACAGTAACTGAGAAAGTTACGCCTGTCTTCATGCTGTGTGTATTTAGTTGCAGCCACATGATTTGCTATTTGCGTTTGTGTTAACAAACAGATCTACCTAATAAAGTGGTGTCTGAATGTGTATATTATTACACATCTAATTTTACAAGGTATGTTATCATGTAGATTTATGTTTTATGGCGCAATAGAGAGGTTATGTCTCAAGACAAGGTGGAGGGATGGGGTTAGGTGATCCGTGGCCAAGGAAATGACAGGCAGGCCAATCCTTCCCAGCTTCCTGAATATATGGAGCTTCATGCCATACTGTGACTTCACAAGGTGAAAGTTGGACCTCCAGACCAGGATGTGCCTTGACCAGAACCAACACTCTCTAAAACTGGTGCAAACCACATTGACACGTGGGCAACAAAAATATAGACAAATCTGTTCGATAGGAGTCAGATGTCATGTGTAATAATCATACAATTGAATCTGTATTTGTTCACAAAGTCTTCATCAGTGGAGTTGTGCATGCGCTTTGAAGGACGCTGACAGTGGTAGCTGTGGTTAGCAGAATATAGAAAGACAAAGGTTAAACTCATCTATCAGACGTGTAATGTAATGTGTAATGTGTAGTGGTATCCTTGTCAGTATTTGCAGTATACATCCAATACACCCATGTATTTTTTGACTAGACCACTTACCCCACCTTGTTTGGCTAATCAATACCTCAGTGAGTTAACTAATTAATTAATTAATTGATCTGGTGGTGAAATTCCAAAAATACATGGAAGGGCTTGCGTGCCCCTGAGGAGAGGTTTGGGAACTGAGGTGGGGTTGTTCTCGCCATCCAGCAAGATATCAGGAGTTTTTGGTAAAACAGAAGAATTTCTTGTTTTTTTATTGTGTTGCTGTTAATCTGTATATGTTCTAATGTTAAATCATGTTTTTTTTGAGCAAACACTCACTGCACAGACAAACAGCTTTAAACATTGCCTTTGACCACCTAAGACTTTTGCACAGTGCTGTATGTCGCACATGTGGGCCTCCAGCTTGTGTTCATGTTCTGGGTGACACCAGGCTTATTTCATGCAGAACTGATTATGCAGAGGTTTGCATTGTTAGAGCTGGCAGCCAGGCAAAGCCCTATAAAATCCCCGCCTGGACAGGAGGGGGTCCAGCTCTATTGAGCTTCTTCACTGGAGCATCGCGCTGACGGGGTCTGCGGCTGCTGGGAGGCCGAGAACGCTGAAAGGATACTGCTGCGCTCATGGGAAACAAACAAAAAAAAGTCAAAGAAAAGCAAACGAAACACTGCCAGTACTACAGTAAGGTTTCGTTGTGCTTTGTTTGTGCGTGTGAGTGTGTGTGTACTTGATTGTGTTGAGGGAGGTGTTAGAACCACAAACAGACCACAAATAGAAGAGATGGACAGATATGAGAAGAAACCCTCCTTCGTTTGTACCTTCCTTTCTGCAAGTATTCATATGCAGCCATTAGCTTATACAGACTCAGCATTGAATCTTATTTATATCTAGATGACTGCCAATAGCATCTTGGATATGACCAAATATTAGAGGGTAATCACCTCTATATAATTGTAGTGTGTTTGGAATATGCATACTTCAGTTCCACCAAAGGAAAATGAAACAGCCACGGGGAAGCATTTTTAATTTCGCAGGAGATCACAAGAGTTCAGTCCAGATCTCTCAAAGATATGCATTAATTCAAATGTCTGTTTTTATTTCTGTTGCACTTGGTATGGATGGTCTTTCAATGATCCATTAAGTATGGAGACCTCTGGCTCGCTTGCTTCATGATCCTGGGTAGGACTAAGACTTTGGACATCGCTCTCTCAAGTATGACAGAAGTAAAAACAGCTACATGAAAAACCTTACATGTTTAAACCCAAAACAGGGCAACAACCACCGGAGATAAAACTAACATGTCACAATTATTACTGCATCCATCACAGCTAATGACCACCAAACCTGTCAAAAGCACATTTTCCCTCTTCTCTGTAAGAACAACATGAACAGAGATTATATAGATTATTCCTTCCGATGGAAGGAGTCAAATAGGGGTGTAGACAGAAATTCTGGACTCCCTCGCAAGATGTCACCTTTAGCCCCTAACATTACCCCTCAGGAGATTTTTCTGACCTTGGGTTCCCCTTCCATGCATTTTTCCAACTGAGAGCAACCTCAACATTCGATTTAAGAGCCAGAAAAAAGTGCTGCTCCCCCCAGATCTGCTAGGGTGTCCGTGCCCCTCCAGCACCCATGGAGTCAGATGGCAAATTTAATGTAATTATCCATAAATCATTGTCATTTTCAATAAACATACAAGTGCAAAGAGATGCTACCCATTGGGTAGAATCTTGACCCTCTGGAAGTGGCGGCTCAGAGAGAAATGGTGTCCGAAGTATTTCGTTACAGCCAGCATGGGCGTGTAGCAGCCATCCTGAGGGACGTTCAGGGATGTGTCTCCTCGCCATCAGTCTCCATTAACATGAGTGTGAACTAAAAGACCTAAAAGCCCACTGAGCAGCATTTTGTGGATGATGTCTCAGTTTTATTTTTGAATTGTACCAACACAGAGGCTTGACTTGGTGTCCAACAGCTACCCTTGTGATTCTTTTGCAATTCTTTAGATGTTGCGCTTCCTTTGATTATAAATTTGCCACAACTCGTATTGGCCGCAGAAATGCATTTTGCCCAGAATAACCTCTTGTTCAGCATAAAGTGAAAATATAAATAATTTAGAGTGCAAGGATTTGCATTGGTCCCATCTACCGTTTTTAGCATGATCAGTCCTCTCAGTGGCTTCTTGCTTTGTCTTTCAAGAGTAAATTATTTTCATTTGCAAATACATCAACTCTTCTAGTACCCTATACATTAGTATATGTTTTACCAGATAATAGTAAAAAGCACTCAGAAAAGTTTCTAGGATAGATAATGAAGGTGGCCTTTATGACATTAACCGATAATGGTCATCCCCACATCAATCGATTGCTTTTGTCTTGCTGTGGTAGACCTGCACAATGCTATAAACTGTGATGACCTCTTGCCTGCCATGCCCATTTAGCTGTGGTCATGCTTATTGGCCTGCTTAGCCCTCATGGCCGTCTGGGTGATGGTGGACAGGGACGAGCGGGATACACTGGCTGCCTCTATGATCTCGATGTCTTTGCAGGTCAGGCAAGCAACCAGCTTCTGACGGGAGGCGCTGGGTGTGAAAAGGAACTCGTGGGACACACCGGCCAGCACCGATCCAAGAGCTGGACCAATCCAGTACACCTGGGAGGGGTGTGGGGGAGGAGAAAAGTGAATCTCCTCCACCAATCCTTGCAAACTTCCTTAATTGTCTAGGATGAAAGAAGCAGGTCAGACTGTTTACAGAGAAAGGCGGTGGGATACTAAATTTCCAGAACCCACCCAGTGATGCTCCCAGAATCCTGTGATGATGGCGGGACCCAAAGACCTGGCTGGATTCATGCTACCTCCAGAAAAACGGCCCTGTAGAGACACAGTGAGTTTGGTCACGAGAACTTTCAACAGATCACCTGAGTAAGTAGGTATAGACAGCAGGAACATCCATCATACTGTATAGCTGTGTGCAAGTTGACATGGATATCTATGACTGTGCACCTTTAGGGTCTGAAAACAATGACCTGCTCTATGGCATATGTAAAATAATCAATAAACCCTTGGCCCCTGCCAGGTCTCACCGCGGTAAGAACACCAGCACTGAGGGAGAAACCAATGGCCAGGTTCCCGGGCTCGCTCCCCTCCCGTCTCCGCTGGTCCTCCACAGAGAAGATGGTGAAGACCAGCTGGAACGTGGCCAGGACTTCCATCCCCAGAGCCTGGCCTGCATTTCCATCTGAAGATACCTGTACATGGGGAGGAGCACGCTGGCATGAAGGTGGAGAGCCACACACAAGCTGGGCAAAGATTACAAAGACAGACCCACACTATAGTCAGGATTTTTCTCCTGTTGTTACAGAAGACAAAGCAGTCATTTGTACATCACCACTGTAAGGTCCAAAGCCAAACAGAGTAAGAAAACTGGAAAAAGGTTTTTATTATCCAATATGTACTATTCTTATATAGGAGTTTATTGGCCTTGGATCTGCAAAGTGGTTTCCATATTAATAGCATTAATAGTAATTGAACCAGTTTGAATTCACATACAGTACTACAAAAAGACTTAGGCAAAGAAAATGTTTAAAGCTATTTATCTGGGTAGAAAGTGTATATTTGCTTAAATTGCTCCTCAATTTAACATTAGAATATATGCAACTAAACAGTAATACCATTTAAAGAAAAAAAAATCTTGTTTTCCAAAAAGTTACTGATTCCTAGTTGAATGGCTCGATGAACACCGCTTCAGTTCCCAAACTTCTCCTCAGGGGCACCGCAGCCATTCCATGTATTTGTTAAATTTCACCACCAACTCACTTAATTAATTAACTCAATTAGTGAAAAAAGTCAATGAGGTACTGATTAGCCAAACATGGCATGCTATTGGTTGAGTCAACAAATAATACATGGATATATAGTATGACTCCTGCAAATACTGGGATGTCATTAGTGGATGTTTTGAAATGGCTAAGCTCACATACTTTAGACATTAGTGATGATAATAATACTTTTACACTATCATGAAGATCATTTAAACATCGTTTTCTTTGGCTGCTTAAGACTTTTGCAGAGTACTGCATTTCAGTCCCATGCAGGCTCACTCCCCAGGCTGACCTTGCTGGGGTAGCATTCTGCTGCAGATTCCAGGGGCAGCAGCACGTAGAGGATAGCAGCCCCCACAGTGGCACCCAGACACTGGCTGAGGATGTAGGCGATTGCCCTTAGCAGGTCCAGCCGACGTGTTGCCAAGAATGCCAGAGTGACAGCGGGATTCACCTGGGAAGCAGAGTTCAAAGACAGGATGCAGACTGGGACAGTGTTTCTCAGTCCAGTCCTTGGGGATCCCCAGACAGCCCATATTTTTGCTCTGTCCCAGCTCCCAACATCCCTGTACCAGGCGTTCTTCATTGCTTGATTTAGGTGCTGGGAGTGGGGAGGGAGCAAAAATGTGGACTGTCTGAGGGTCCCCAAGGACTGGGTTGAGAAACACTGGATTAGGTCATTTCTTCTGTGGTGTGGTTAGCATGAACATAAATATGAGGAAAAAAAATTGCACAATGGGGGAGGTGTTTGTCTTATTACTGGGATGAGAATGATGTTCTAAGTGTGAGGTGTTTGGTTTGGTTTTCATACAAATGAAGTGGAAATCTTTCCATGGATCTGAAATATCATCAGGGTGGACATTAGCTGCTAACCTGTGCCCCGCTGATTTCTCCAAAACAGTGACCAAGTCCAACAGCCACCATGCCTCCTGCCAGGGCAGGGTACAGCGGTCCTGGAGCAACATCGCCAGGCCCAGGCACAGAAGAACCCAGCACTGCCGACACAAAGATCAAGGAACCCAGAATCTCTGCCAGCAATGCTCGCCAGAACTGACGACTTCGTAGCTCCTGAGAAAGGCACACGGAACAGGTCATATTAACACCAGTACACCAGAAGATCTGCAGGCTCAGATGTGGTTAGTCATGTCGAAGGCCTTATGCAGCACATTCAGAGAGCAGAATTCATGGCACTTTTTTGGTTATGGATCCACAGAGGCCATTGTTCAATCTACCCCTCCGGTCACTAAGGAAATGACATCATAATGGTCCTGTGCCGATTCATGCAGGACTTTGTTCTGAGAGGAGCACATGGACTCTTCCATAACCCCGAAGCTCAAATGAATAGACAGTTAATTAAGTCGGCACTCTCACATTGACATGATTAACATGCAGTGATTCATAAGGACCCACTCAGGCAGTCTAAACACAGGGCTGCCCAGCACATCAGCTATCAGCTTTCATCTTTACCACGGCGATTTGTGTAGGATATTTTTGTGGTACAGTAGCAAATATGAAATTATATTAAATAGCATAATTAATGTTAAAAAAATGCTCATAGTAAAATTTCCCAAGCTGTTCCCAGAACTGCATGAATAAATTAATTTATATATATTTTTTTTCCATGATGATCTTTCCAGCATCAGCATAGTTACACTTGCACAAACACACACACCGAGATATCTGGAGTTTCTTTCAATGAAGTACTTTTAAGCATGCGTCAAAGTTTTCAGATCATCGTTTAAGGTACATTCGAACATGTAACTGAACAGCAAGCAAAGAAAAAGGCACTATGACAGCAACACAGGATTTTAAGTAAAAGTTTTGTTTACGAAGACCCACTGGGGATAGATTATCTGAGCGTGTTTAATGTCGGAAACATTACAGTGCTAGGCAGGTGGTCAGTTCTGTGAAAGAGTTCCGCTTTTTCTATATTTCTGCATTTTCTCTCGTTACATCCTAAGAAAGAAGAGTGATACAGTTGAGAGGGAAACCCAAGCCTACCTCACGGAGGGTCATCCTGTGTCCCGTGTATTTGAGTGTGCCTCTGTCTGTATGTCGCTCCTTGGCATGTGAGGCTGCAGGCTTGTGTTCAGCAGGGGGTGAGGGCTCATTAATTCCATTAGAAGAAGCTTTTGTAGGTCCTATAAAATCCATTCGCCTCCGCCCCCTTCCTCACCACTCAAACACCCCCCCGACCCCGATTAATTTGCCCCCACCCCTATCACTTGCCAGAAGGTCAATTTTTAGATATAAAAAAGAAATAAACAAAATTTATTTTAAAAGTAAAAAAAAACAAAAAAAAAAAAAAAAAAAAAA
>JAODLD010000136.1:5708316-5762588 GCA_026781065.1 Mormyrops boulengeri
AGAGTTGCGAAAACATCCCAGAAAGAGCGGGGGGGGGGGGATTTAATTTGAATACACTACTTCCTCCACTGTGAGAAGTTATTTTCACAGAAGTAAATCTGTCCAACTTGTCAGACAACTGGAAAACTTTCCTTTCTGCTTTACTGGCCACTTATCTAGACAGCACTACTATGTGGTCTGTGCACATCCACTATAACCTATTGCTATTAAATAATTCCAGCTATTTTTTTAGTCTTTATATATGTATATATAGAATATATAATAAAAATAGAGAAAATTGCTTCTAGTCATGAGACCACTATATAATATTTTAGTGAAGGAAATCTAACATTGTCTTGAGAGTTTTGGAATGAGTCTGGTGAGGATCACTTTGGGGTGAAATCAGACAGACAGATGAATCCCTGTCAATGGGGCTTGGGTGGCTTTGAAAAATGATGGGGGGTGGGGGTGGATCCCTTAACCTTAACACTAAGGAAGAGGGAGAGTGCTATTCATGGACCTCTGTTTGACAGACGGGTGCGTAATACACAAAACGGAGATGGTTAGATGGAAAATCGAGAGCAGTGGAATTGGACCAAGGCAGGGACCGAGCAGAACACCTTAATCCCTGTCTGGCCTGACAGGCGAGTAAATCCAGACATCCTGGGCTGGAGTTTATGACGACGGAGAATAAGAGACAGTCTATACATATATTAACACACATACGTTTACAGTGAGCCACGAGAGGCTTCAGTAGCAGTTTTAGTAGTATTTGGGGACTCCCACAGGAGAGATCTCTTGAGGGTTGAGGGTTTGGGGGCCCCTGCTCCTCAGAGCTTGGTGCAGCCATGTCCAGCATTTGCCCTGAAGCGCCTATTTGTCTTTGTTCTGGTAGAACTCCGCCCAGCGGCTCTCGAAGAAGCGCCTCATGGAATGGCCGGCCTTGCCCACCTCCGACGTGTCCTCGTTGAAGAGCTGGCAGTTGTTGAAGACCAGTTGGGCATCAGCGGCAAACTCTTCGCAGCTGCAGTACCTGTCACAGACATGTCTCCATGAACACAGCGGCAAACAGAAAAACCTGCAGCCGTCTTAGGTTTTCTTTTTTAGTTCCATTAATGTTCTAATTTTACCCCCTACCCAACCCCCACTTCCACTTTTATCTAATGTCACCCAACTCCCATGAACCTATGGAGACTTCCAAGAACAGCTGGGAGGACATATACTTACATCCTGTTCTTCAGACAACCGTGGGTATATAGCGAGGCGGGGGCACAGAAGCACTGGCAGAGCAGAGAACTGCAAGCTGATTGATCCCTGGAGTGCCCCCTCTCCCTGTCACTCACCCATTCAAAACATATCACTGACTAATGATGAAGCTGGTACTTCTAGACGAATTATGCCCCCTCTTGCGTACCCCCCTGCATACACATTCAACAGTTTCAGAGGACCAAGCCCTACCCCTGTCGTTGGAAAGCAGGAAACTGCTTGAAGGCCAATCCTGGAATAAATGCCACCTGATTCACCCGCCTTTCTCAAACAGCACCAGTCTGACTGCCTGATCGGAGAGGTCAGCACTTATCCTAATCCTGACCCCAAAGTCTGGCGAGCTGGCTAACAAAAGCCACTAATAATTTGCAATGAAATCCATGCGATGCAAACTGACCCATCCAAAGGCAAAGAGGAACTCACCCCCCCTTCAGCAGACGCTCCCGCATGGTGAGGAAGTCCATGGGGTTCTTGATGATGCGGCGATAGCCAGGAACCAGACGTGGGTTGACTGGCTCCAGAAAGGGCCAAGCATCCGTGTGGGCCTCCATCTCCATGAGGATGATCCTGGTCAAAGATACAAGTATTACTACTAGTAATACTAGTCAAACAACACTAACTGAAGAGACTGCACCTCTAGCTACACTGGCAAGTGTTGATGCGGACATACTCGCAGTAGGTGAGGTCAGGCTGGTTGCGGGTGGCCATGCGGCGACGCTTTGAGGGGAAGGAGTTGGAGCCGCCACTCTCCCCTGAGAAGCGGGTATAGGAGGCAGGGGTTCCCTCCCTCCTCCGTGTCGACATGCCCCCTCCCCCTTTGCGGTAACCTTCATCCTCGTCAGAGCTCTCTGAGCCATAGTCTCCAATGTGCCTCTTGCGTGCCCGCGACTTGGGTTTGGGGAAGCGGCGCAGGCGGGGGGAGTCTCCATTCTCCTGTGTGGGGTGGAGACAGAGGCGGCAGTCGTGAATCCAAGTTGCAAAACCAAAGGCATGCAGGAAGGTCCCAAAGACTCTTTTGCACTTAAAGCGTAACATTGGACTCAGCAGTGTTTGACTTAATTTGTAAATCTGAGACAGAAGGACTTTCTTCTGAGAGTACAAATAGTTCCTTCTAACAAAACGGCAAATGACACAGAATTCAGGGGGACAGAGGTACAGGAAAAACCAGGACAGGCCCTTCGCGCCACCTTGACATTCACATTTACCAAGTCAAGCAATGACAGAATATCATGCAAAGCCAAGCTGAGCAGATCTCAAAACTGAGCTACCCCTGTACTATGGTCCAGCTGCAGACATGAGTAAAAAGGATGAACCAGAACTTTTACTGAAACATACAGTATTAATAGAACCTCAATCGAAGAGTAAATATGGCTAATTCTTTTCATTACCTTGGAGAGGCAGATGGGGCAGAACCAGTCTCCCTCAGGGACCTGGGTGACCTTGGGCCGCAGGCAGTACATGTGGCAGCCTCGTTCGCAGCCATCACACAGCAGCAGGTACTCGTCGTTGTCACCCTTCCGGCAAACCAGGCAAGTCTAGGGGCGAGAGAAAGCAGCCACATGGTCTGGAAAGACCCCATGCTTTGGCACCCTGCCACACCAGTGCCCAGCCCACAGAGCCACACTTCAGCCTCCTGGGCATTCCGTCAATCCGAATGTTTAAAGAACCATTTCTCAACCCAATCCTCGAGGACCCCCTGAGAAGCTGAGAGGAAGCAGAAATGTGGACTGCCTGGTGGTCCCCAAGGACCCAGTTGAGAAACACTGATTTAGAGGTTAATCAGCCCTAACAGCCATCTAAAAACAGAAGGAACCATTATGTGCATGGGAAGGATGCAGATGGCAATGTGGGACAGCCCTCCTCACCACTTTGTTGACTGATCTCTCCCAGGCGATGGCACGCTCCAGCTGCAGCAGGCACAGGCAGAGCTGGGCGGCACTGCGGCACCGGTCCACTGCCTGCCTCCATGCCCGCACCCTTGGCGTGATCTCACTCTCCAGGCTGCAATGGAAAACACGGGCAACGTGGGCTTAGTGAGGGGTACATCCAAAAACCACGCCAAGAAACTGGCAACCATAGTTTGGTAACATACGCCATCTAACTATGATCAAAAACAACCAGTTCTTTGTGTTGAGCGCAAGTGCGGTGCATGAGCGCCACCTGGTGGCCACCCAACACAAGGACTGCCTTTATCTTAGACGCACCATCACGTAAACCAGTTTAATACAGACCCCGTATGTTAAGTTTAGCTTAACAGATTCACACACAGCCAGTGCATTAGTTTTGACTTAAAATGCACATGGACCTACCTCTCAGCGTCCATGTGGTTCTCTCCGCCGGGGGGCGGTGTCAGTGGAGCCAGCCGAACTACCTCAGCCAAAGTCCAGAGAGGCTCCTTCAGGTAGCGGCGCTCAATGTTGCGCTCCAGGCGAAGCAGCCGCACCACGGCCAGGTCCAGCGGGTGGGTGGGCAGCCGCAGCAGGTCGGACCACTCCTTCTTGGTCCTGACAATCCAGTCATCCAGCAGCTCCACATCGTGCTCGTAGTACTCGAGGTCGGCACGGGTGGAGTCTGGTTCCGGCACGGTCAAGCCCTGTGGGGTGTCAAGAGAAGGCCCCCGCCCATTATCAGGACTGCACACGATATCACCTGGTCCGAACGCTCCAGGTTTACCAACTCACGCAATTGACTAAGTGTTCAGAGAGGCATTTAAATCGTGCAAAATGTACAAATGAGAAAGAAGCGACAGTCGAGTTTAGCAGTTTATCAACACTTTGTAAAATACTTTTGGGGAGTTTTGGCGTGACCCAAGAAACACCCAAAAATCACCATGACATCCACAAAACCTGTCAAAACATGCGACATAGGCATCACGCTTTGGTCATGGTGAGCATGTCGTCACATCAATTCAGCTGTTATGTTTCCCTACAATCTTTAAATGCTCACTGATCAAGGCTTAACTACTTAAGCAGCTGTTGTCTGGTATGATGCAGATGCCATTTCAAATCTGTTTTTATATATATATAATGCTAATTTATTTAAAAGATTTAACAACTGGGCAGCTGCTAAGATGACTTTTACATCAGAGTTCACAAGTTAAACATTCCCCTCCCCCAACCATTCTGCCACACACGCAATCACGACAGCGTGTTAAGCGTACTTCACTCCAGTCAAGCCTGAGAAGTCCCAAGGGAAGGGGAGGAAAACCCACTTAAGAGATGACTGGGAGGCCGCAGGTGAGTTGGGAAAAGTGAGTAACAGGAAGAATGAAGGAGACATGACGTTTAGTAGGGAAGATTAGTAACTGGGCACCACTGTGATGCATGTGCCCACTACAGCACTGGGGGTAGGGAGGCTGGTCATCTCCAGAAGCATCTGCTTGAACCCATTTCAGCCCTCGGTGACACAATGCACCAGGTCTCCCAGACTGCCGCTGTCCCTTTAACATAATGCAACGTTGATTTAATTTCTCTTTTGGCACTTTGCTTCCAAAATAGGGGAAGTAAACGTATTACATATTCAAGCGGGACAAACAGTAGAGACAGGTGCACGCAGGGAAAGGGCTCGCTCATGGACCTGGAGATGGACCGCAGCCACGCTTGAGGTGATAAACCCCCACCCCAGTCTCCCCCCGTCACAGCCACCTAGGTGCTGTACCTGGAATCCAGGGGGCGCCGTTTCCGTGTTACCTTCAGAGTCGCTCGCTCCGTTCTGAGGGGCCATCTTGAAATATAAATCGTGAAGGTGAATGTTGACTTGCGCTTTAGCGCACACACACACACACAGACAAAGACGCGCGTGCGCACGTGGCCAGGCGGTACGCCAGCAGGTGCTGCCCGGGTCGCATCGCAGGGTGCCGCTGGCGCAGAGAGCGCCTCCTCCTGGCACCGAGCCTCATTGGCGCTGTGACGGAGATGCTGCAGCGGGGAGGTCGCTGGCGGAGCAGAGAACTGCAACGCAATCAGGACTGGCCATCTGCCGCAGAGAGCGAGCGGACGCAGCGCCAAGGTCAGGCCAGTCCCGGCAGAATGCGCCAGGTTATGGGCCACAGACGGGCACACCGATAGCCCGCTCTGCCGCACACTGCATGCTACCCGCGATCCGGTTGCCCCGATTGCCTGCACCACCCATCACGGCTCCCTCCGGCTCACCTTGATCTGCAGGTCGGCCGTGAAGACCCTCTGCTCCAGGTCCTCCACCCACTGGAGCACGCTGAGGTCGGCCTCCATGGCCTTCTGGCTCTCCTGCCATGGGTTCTGGAGGACCTGCAACAGGGAGCTGCCTTCCTCGACCTGCAGCTGGAACATGGGGTCTGGAGAGACCGAAACACACGCACACTCTTTTGCCTCCATCTCCAGGTCAGACATTACACCCTGTCTCAGCATGATTTAGAAAGCACCCCCTCCACGATTCCTTACCGCTGCTGGGCCGGGAGCAGACCTCACTCAGGAACTCCATGTGCTTGGAGAGGTGCTTCTGGAGTGCCTTCTCACGGATTCCCCGGCAGTGCAGAGCCTGCAGGAGGGCCTTCACCTCCTCAGGGTCCCTGATCCACCACCAGCCCCGCACCTTAGCTGCAAACACACAGGAACCGTGGCCATTAACAGACTGGACCAGACTGGACCCTGCCTGATGGGGGCGGGGTGTGGCCCACCTGTGGGGATGGGTCGAGCTACCAACTGCGTGAAGTACTTCTGCTCGATCTCCTGGAGGAGCTTGGAGGGTGGGCGGCCACGGCGCTTGGCTGGTGAGGTAAAGCCCATTCCCAGGGAGCCACTGGCCCGCCGGCGCCGCCGGCCTGGTTTCGGAACCAGGTTCGAGCACACCTGAGCAGAGGGGGCCGGACTGGAGAGCGGCAGGACCGGCTGCAGGGGAGACGAATGGATAAGGTGACGAGAGGACTAATGACCCAAAAAGAGTAGAAATCGATTTCTCCTAATTCCACAAAAAAGACATTTCTAACTGTTTTGCATAAACAAGATTGTTCTGGTCAGACATTTACAAGGCGCACCTGAAGCAGAGGGGCGGTCAGGCTGGGGGGCATCTCTGGGGAGGGGAGCGGGTCTTTCAAGAGGGAGCAGGGGAGGGCTGGCGGCTGTGAAAGGGAGCTGCTGTCACAGGGCATCTTGGGCAGGAGGTTGAACCATTGGCCCTGCTTCTCCGCCATCTCCTTGACACTGTCCACGGGCTGGGCCTCGGGCCCTGCGCCTGCGTCGGAGAGGGAGCCCTGGGTCTGGCTCAGCCAGGACAGGAAGGCCGATTGCGTGAGGTCCTGCATGCCGCGCTCGATGGTGCCGCCCTCCTGGTCGTCGCTACCTGCCCGGCTGCCGCGCCGCCGCCGGCGGTTCTTGGCGGTACGGAGGTGGAGCTCCACCTCAGGCTTGATCTTGCGGGGCCGGCCCCTCCCCCGGGGGCTGCTCATGAGGGAGGCCGTGCCAGGGAGGGGGTCCACTTCAGGGGATGAGTGGTGGGAAGCGGAAGACGGGTCGGCGGCGGGGGACAACGGGGGCTCCACCTTAAGCTCTACCTTCACCGGCGGAACAAGCGGCTCGGGCTCCTCCTTCACCAGCACGTCCTGCGATGCTGTTGAAGATAGGGGGCATTGTGAACTGCTGGAACGAAACATCGCAGCCAGATCAGCACAACATACAAGGTTCAGACTCACCCAAAATCTCTTCCGCCCCTTCAACCAAGATGCCCCCAACGTGGGGCATGACCCAATACCGGCGTCGGTATCGATCCTGACCAAGCGAGACGGCCCGCAGGGAATGCGACGCCTGTAGCAGCTTCTTTCGGAAGAAGATCTGGCGCTGAGAGTAAGACAGTAAAGTCAGGGCCACCGCACTGTCCCCGGTCAGACATTTCACGTGCGGAGAAAGGGAAGCCTTACCTTGGTTAGCTTATCAATCTGCCTCTCGAGCTCAGGGACGCTGGCAGAGGTCGGACTCTCGGCCTGCGGAGGATAGAGTACTGGATGACTCAGCTTCCACCAGCAGGCTGGCCAGTGCCATCTCACTGTGACAGACTGCCAGCTCACGGGTCACAGCCCCGAAGGAGAAGCCAGTGACAGGCTCTCGCTTATCAGTAGAACCTCTGCACTGCACACTGCAGTGTATCGTCACCTCCAAAGAAACCCGCCCACCCTAATATTCCACATTCCAGAAATTTTTCTGCTTCAGACCGGCCGTGGCTGAGATATAATTAATCAGCCTTGGGGGGGGTCCAGACGTGGGCAGATGTTTCTGTGATGTTTCGGAGTCGCCCAGGGGCAGAGGACATCCCTGGCACTGCACTACCTCGCTGAGCTGCGCCTCTTCCTTCCTGGCACGCCGGCTGCTCCTCTCACTGAAGCCGTTCTCCTCCAGGTACAGGTTCTCCTCCTCAGCCACCCTGGCACTCCGCCGCCGCTCCTCGAAGTGTAGCTCGTCTGCCGAACGCCCCGTCCGCCGTGCCAACGCAGACTTCAGCCTGACCAGGCAGACGGGGCTCACTGGGGCACCGCACGCACTCTGACCGCGATGGATGTTAACCTCACACAAGCTAATGAATATCCGGAACGATTACAGATAACCACTGGTTCATCAGTACTCATACTAGTACTATTTAGCGAGTACAACCATAAAGACACTGAGCATCAATAATAGATGGACAAACATTTTTTAAAATAATGTTATCTATTCTCACAGGATGATCAAAACCACCAAATGATCAAAATTAAAAAAAAGAAAAGAAATTTACATGGAGCGCTATGATCTTACATACACCTAATATACAGTTTAACTCCTTCATTCCTTCAAAAAGTCAAGCTTACTTGCGAAGTTTTCCTTCGATTGTCCACTTGTTCTTCCTGTAGGTAGCCATATTTTCCAGTGTATTATCTATTTCCCTGTAAGAGACAAACATTTAGCAAAAAAGTAAGGCAGCTGCACATTCTGTTAAAACTCAAAGACAAAAATCCATCTGAAATAGGAAATTACTCAGTGAGGAAGCTTCTGGGAAGTACTGCAGACCATAGTGGTTACAACTCCTCTGCATATGAAACTTCCAGTTCCGGAAAGTTCTCCAACACATGCACTGCCAGGCTAAAGGTCAAACCAGACTACCAACGCAGTGGCCCACCGCAGCCCAGGCCTCACCTGATAATGATGCCACTAGCATTGAGCTCGTCCACGAGGAAGGCCAGGATGCTGGCCTTGACGTCAGGGGAGAGAGCCTGGAAGGGCTTGGTGCGCAAGCTCTTACACACGTCGGGCTGGAAGGCGTGAGAGTCCAGGAAGACACGAAGCACCTCGGACACACTGCTGCGGTTCAGCTCGAGGTCCACCAGCTTCTCACCCAGGATCTTCACCGACTGGGGCACCCAGGGAAGAATTTGGTGAGATACTGTGCCAGGCTGCTGCTGTACTACAAACTCGACACTATTCCTACAGCAAATGCGATTGACACCCATCTCTTCTACATAATAAGTGGAAAAATGGCTGACCTGATAGTGAGTGGGGAGGCCAGGGTCACATAGAGATGTCTGCACCAGCTTCACCAGCAGCTCTTGGACTTCACCCTGGCTGTCCCCCAGGCCGAGAAGGCCCTCCTGCAAAACAACGAGGCTGGGCACATCCCGGGGCACCTGGAGGCCCAGCACCTTCCCGTAGCTGTGCAGGAACTCTACCACCATCAGACAGTGAGAGAAGGCCTGGCCGGACAGCATCACACCTGGGATGCGGGAGAACTCCGGCAGCATCTGCAGATCAGAATTTCAATCTTGGTGTCATTTTGGGCATGGGACTGAGGAGCCAGGGAATTTCAAAGAACCTGGACCATTATCCCCAGGGCATAACAGACTAAGAGGATCCCTAATTTAAGATATACTTCTTCAAAAGCAGACAAGTTATCAGTAGGGGTTCATGATCCCTTTAAACCATCCCACGCAGATCTCACCTGGTGGTCTGTGAGGCACATGTCCTCGGTGGGCTTCTTGAGCTCCTCCAGGATCAGCTGCTGCCTCTTGCGTTCCTCCTGCCGGCGCTGGGCCTGGGCCCTCCTCTCCGCCTGTCTGCGGGCTGCTGCAGCTGCCTGGGCCTGTGCCTCCGCTTCAGCCTGGGCCTTGGCCAGAGCCTTGGCCTTGCTCCGCGCCCCGCCTGCACGCTTGACAACCACGGCGTTCTCCTTCTCCTCCACCACCTTCACCTCAGCAGGGGCCCTCTTCCTGCGACCCGGTTTCTTCGGTTCCTGTACAGGCTGACGGGGACCCTGAGCTTCACCAAGGCCTTCCTGCTCCACTTTGGACTTCTCAAGCTAAATGCCAGAAAGGACAAGAACCTAAATAACTGCAAAGTGAGGGGGAAACAGCTACCTCATAAAATACTCGAGTAGCCTGAACTTAGTCACCTTTGCCTTTCTTTTCTCTTGTCTGTCTTTCTTAATCTTGGCATCCTCTCTCTTTTTGTTTCTTGCCTACAATTTAGAGAAAAATTGGTTAAAACAAAAAGTACACATATTAGATGTCTAGAGGATGACAAAGGGGCATTTTGAGCGATTCTCAGGTACCTTTCTCTTCATCTTCCTTTTAATCTTATTCAGCTTCTCCTTGTCTTCTTCGCTAAGTGTTTCTATAGGCAGAAAACATTTGTTTGTGAACATGACCCCAACTAGCATGACTAGGTAAAATGAAAAGCATGGCTGAATTTCTTTGTAAAGGGGAAGAGAACACACACACACACACACAAACCTTGAGCTTCAAGTTTTTTCAACAGCTTCGCCTCCACTTTGCTCAGCAAGTCCACCATCTTGGTCTTGGGGGGTCTCCCTGGGCGTCTGGAGGCCCCACCCACAGTGCGACGGGAGCGGGGCCTTTCTTTGTCGGGGTTGGGGGGCCGACCACGCCTGCCAGTGATGGCCATGATCATGGAGGGAACCTCTTCGTCAGCCAGAAGGAACCATTTCATACCCTGCAGAGCCGCCGGTAAATAAGGGTCTGTCAGAGGTCATTGTGTAAAGTCAGCCCCATTTTCAATTAAAAAAAAAAAAAAAAAAAACACCTCAAGAAACATCAGCAAGTACACAAGAAAAACCCTGGTGAGTAAAAGTCAAGCCAACCTCGGCAGTCTCCCTTTCCTCGTAGAAGTCCCCCACCGGTATGCGAGGGCTGAAGCTGAAATGTTCCCTGCTGACCACAGAATCCTGATGCCTTCTGAGGTACTGTAAGGACATAGGATAGGATTCATCACATGAAGCACCGCACAACTAACTTGAGCAACATTGACTTAGTCAAAAAACAAACCAAAATACAATTAAGTCACTCGAAACATCCAACCTGAACACATGACAGTGTAAAATTTACTACGTCGTACTTTTATGACTTCCGGAAACTGCTTCATTCTCTTCCCACAAGGGCTGTAGTACCACGTCTCCCCTTTCAGGCGGTTCTCGCTCTTTCGGACCCTGATCTCCCTCCGCCACCTGCCATAAATTTGACAAGAACAAAGGGCTTCAAGAACTACCTTCTTGAATACCTAGAGGATGCACATCCTGCACCAAGAGTAACTGGAAGAGGAATTACCACTGGTGTGCATTGCATCATAGGCGCAGGCCAATGGGCACTTACCCATGCAACAGAGGGAAGTTCACCTGCTCCTCTGTTGCCACTCTCCTCCTCTGGCCATCTCCTATCAAACACACACACCACCACTGAGGACAGTCGAAACATTGTTCCTCAATTGCAAGTCTAATGCTGCGTTCCATTTGACCTCGTAACTCAGAAATTTCAACTGGAAAACCCCCCTCCCCAAGTCGGAACTCATGAACTTGGAGAAAATCTACAGAACCCAGAGCTCAGAATCCAAAATAACTACTGTTGATAAAGGTTGTAGCTAAGTGCTAATTAACAGTACAAAACCACAGCTTTGTGTCTTATTTGTAGCTCATTAAATCTGTCGTCCACAGAGCGTTTGAACAGTTGCTACAGTGTTTTTATGCGCAAAATACCATGTGATGTGTTGTTATCCACTGATAAACAATGGCAAACAATACCAACTGATCTCAGGCAGAGAAAGTCAAAATATATCAACGCACTGTGCAGGCCTTGAGGATCGGTACTGACCACTCAAAATTTAGAATTTTAGAATTTAGTGATTAGTGGTCATTGTTGACACACCACAGCACACAACGACGAAACATGTACTCTGCATTTAACCCATATGTGACGTTGTGACATAGCAGGGGGGCATAGTGCACAGTGCTTGAGGGCAGTACCTTGCTCACGGGACCTCAGTGGTGCCTTGCTGGTCGGGGATTCGAACCTGCAATCTTTCAATTACAAGTGCGCTTCCCTAACCATTAAGCCACCACTGCCCACTCAATCACCAAACCAACAACTTAACGGGGTAATGTGTGCAATCCTATTGACAGAGTAGATAAATATACCACCTTACCACTAGCCGCAGTACACTCATCATCGTCCTCGTCATCATTGGCGTTATTTTCCACTACCAGTTTCACTTTAGGCGTTTTGGGCACTTTTATCGCTAGCTTTTTGACTCTCTTCGCCTTCTTGGGCTTCGCCGAGACAGGACTCTGCGGCTGGGATGGGAACAGCTCGGAGCCAACTGCTTTCTTGAAGCTGGACGGAAGGAGTTTGGCGGCATGCTCCGGAAATTCAGTCCTGATTTCTGGTTTGATCGCTTCAGCTTTCGCTCCTCCTTTCTGCTCAGCTGCCGCCTTCCGTCCCCAATCGCCGGCAGACGGGGATAACTGTGGGAGCTGGGGGCCTAAGTGAGGTCCAGAGGGAGGAGAAGTCATGAGCAGAGCACGCATATCAGAAGCAATGCAATAAACATGTACGTTAAAGCAAGAATCAGGTTAGACAACAGGAAGGCAAGCTGTTTTACCGTGACCAGCAGATCCTTTGCCAGCGAGCTTTCCAGTGTTACGGGCGACAGTGCTGGTAACCGTGGGCAAGAAAGAGATGCTATCACCGGGAAACTGGCTCCTGGTCTGAGAGAGATGCACCTCCGGGTATCCGTCACCCAGAGCCGATGTCGTGCCGCTCCCAGCAGAGTCGGGGACATCTTGCTTGTCCTCCATCTTTGAATCTGATGGCAAAGAAACAAACATCTTCACCCAAATCTTCTGGGAAATCACAAAATACAAGAGCAAAAAGGATTAATATTGCAGACTAGATGCAAAAACGTCTAATTCAGAGGTTCAACATCAAGAAAGTAAACTAAAACAGACCAGCACAACACAGTAAGAGGACACAACTTTGAAATATCTTTAATCAAGAAAGCAAATCAAAGTAAACTCATGCTGAGGATGTCATGAAATATCTATTAAAAAGATGACCAACACAGTACAATCAAAGCCCCTATTGTATGGACTGCGTATCAACCAAAGGGGGCACAGAGAACACATTTTAAGTAGGAGCTATAACACCAAAAAGTGACAAATCAGCAAGAACACTGACCATCACGATGACACTGGCAAACTTGGCACCACACACTCACCATTGGAAGGAGCACTCATGGAGACACTCTCAGTGGAATTCTGAGAGGTGTCACTCTGAGACTCCACCAGCTGTGAGGTATCATTTAGTGAGGTCTCTTCATAGGCCACGTTGTTGTCCATAGTCTCCTCATGATGGGAAGTGTCGTCCAAATGAGAAGAGTCAGTATACGTGCTTTCTAAAGCACTTGTGTCGACTGGCCCAGAGCTGTCCATGCAGGAGGACTCCAGGAAATAGCTGCAATCCGCGGACTCCTTTGTCTTGCACGTGTCATTCAGAGCCACATCCAGCAGTTCACCTGCACTGGGCCTCTCTTCCAGGAGCCTGACATTCGAAGATGTCCTCTCAGAGGCTTCATCTCTAGGACAGCTGTCAGTTGGAGGTTTTTCCAACTCTGCGTCTGAGTGGGCCACCATCCTGCCATCCAACGTCTTGGTTCTGGCATGAGGGGTAGCAGCTTCAGGCTCTACAGTGGTATTCAGGCCAGTTTTTACTGGAAATCCTATCTGACCCGGCTCAGGAGGTCCAGTTTC
The DNA here is from genome assembly GCA_026781065.1 of Mormyrops boulengeri. Lineage (NCBI taxonomy): Eukaryota > Metazoa > Chordata > Actinopteri > Osteoglossiformes > Mormyridae > Mormyrops > Mormyrops boulengeri. The sequence continues at coordinate 5,721,592 of JAODLD010000136.1, forward strand.
TACAGGGGCTACTGTAGAGGCCGGGACCACCAGAGAGGCAGCATCCTTCATCCTTACCCCCAGCTCATGCTTTTGGTTCATGGGTGGTCCCTCATCAGGGGGTATGTGCTGGACCTGTGGACAGTAGTCATTCGGAGGCACCGGGGTTGGGGCAGGGGGCTTGCTGGCAAACGCCTCAGGCTCAGCTAATCGCTGGGCGGTAGGTGTCTGTTCCACACCATTGTAGCCACTGCCCACATCCTTGTACGTTTCATTCACGTGTCCTGGGGAGAACATTAAGAACATGTCATAAACCTTAAAAGCTCAGGTTGATTTTAAAACCTGCGAGACACCCATTTAAAAAGCACTTCTGCTTTCTAAATCTTCCCAAATTCTTCATAATGACTAACAGAGAAAAGTTAAACTGATAAGTACAATATAAATAATTAATACATAGCTCGAATCTCCCAACCTTGTGAGATTTAACACACAAAACATTACATTGGGGACTTAATGAATTATCATATTTTACAAAAATCACTTGGCATGGCTGTGTTCATCTGCTAGTAATCTTTCATAAAATCACATTAGATCGCTTAAAAAATTAAATATCCATGCAAGTAATTAAATATACATTTCATTCAATGTCTTTTACAAAGTAGATATTACAGCAGCGCAGTGCAACTTTTATTCCAAGTTTTTAAAAACCCAAAGACAGCCCAGTAGAGAAGAGAAATAGTGGGACTATATGTGTCACACACAATGACTTTGATCTTGTAGGCCATGCTACCAAATTATTGTGTAGTTAACAGATTATAGGCGTCAGAGTTTAGGGCCCAGGTCAAACCCTAGAGGTAAGAATGGTTCTGGAAACATCAGCTAGATTTACAACCTTCATCAACTAAGGAAACGCACAGCAGCGAGAGGCACACAGATAACACTGCAGTCTCACCACAGCCAGTCATCTCAAACTTAATCCTATCAACAAAAGCTGCGCATTCATCCATAGTCCTAACTTTTGCCACAGTGCAACACTGACAGTGACACTATGACATATTAGGGCAAATATGTTTTTCAAAAAAGGGTGATGCGCCTCCGAAGCCACTACTCCTTAAATACACCCGATATAATAGTTCATCAGTTATTCTGCACAAGTACAGGCTCCAAACTAAGCTGTTTTAATCAATTACTCCTCCAATTGTCTACACCTCTTGAGAACCTGACCACACAAATGGGTCCATGAAAAGTTAAGAGAACGCTGCAAATACTCATGCCTGCAACTACTAGATGCCCGTTTAGAATGTTCAGCGATAAACTCATGTTTGCTGAAAATAATCTCAAATAAATCTTTCATTTTTTGCAATTTAATGGAGACCCTGTCATCACCATGAACAAACAAATATCATGCCAAAGAGGTAGAGGGAATTCCCCTTGACTGATGAGAGCGATGTCCATTGGGGAGCCGTAGACACTTTCCCACCGCTGACAAGACAAATCAAAATTTCAGCACTGTTTTAGCACTAAAACTGCAGAAAGACCATAATTCGCCGAATATGCACCTTGCATGACCGCAGGCAACACCCCCGTGTCACAAGTCTGCGAGGCTCCGTTATCTGGAAGAGCAGAGGGTATGCCTGGCACAGAGATGGGCGTCAGGGGCAGCGGGCTGCCTGAAGCCCCACGGGCCAGGTGGTGCTGATGCTGAGGGCTATTACGTGGGGGAGTAAAATTCTGCGCATTTGGGAGGATCATGGGAGGCCGGGTTTGGGCTTGACCTGAAGGTAGAGGAGGATGAGGGGCTTGGGGCTGGTAGTAGGGCACCCCGTTTGGCATCATCCCAAAATGCTGCTGCTGATGGTGCTGATGCTGGTGATGATGCTGGGGTGGAGTCACGCTCGGGTGGACTTGGTTCTGGTAGGAGCCGTACGTATTGCCAGAACCATAGCTCATGGTCATGGAGGAGCTGCTCTGCTGAGAGATGGGGCTCTCCCTGCCCCAGTATGACCCTCCAGATAGGGTTACATTGGGTGGAGCAGCCACCGCAGATGGGTGAGACCCTCCCAATTCCCCATTTAGCTGATACTGTCCATGACCCTGGAAGTGCTGTTGTTGCTGTTGTTGCTGCTGCTGTTGTTGTTGTTGCTGCTGTTGTTGTTGCTGCATTACTCCGCCGGAGCCCTGCTTGTGGTGCATGCTTGGCCCGTGTCCAGAGTTCATCGCCGTCGCCTGGCCATATGACGGCTCACTCCACAGGTAGTCGTAGCTCAGGCCGCTCTGATGGTGATGGTTGCTCATGAGAGAGTAAGCGGTGGAAGGGTGGGGACCAGACGTACTGGTCCCTATTACAGTGGTGATGCCATTCACATTCATTTCGCCGTTCATATCTGGAAGTGTCACAAAGGAGACAGGAGGAACGAGGTCAATGTCACAGACATCAAAACCTTGCACCCGGTGACTCTAAACAAACAAACATGGCAACACTTTTCCATGGATCAACATGGACAACTGATCAAACCATTTCAAAAGCACGATGGAGATGAATGGACACACTTTTTCCTGGTTGAGGGAAGCTCATGGAGGACCCGTTAGTGTAGAGAGTGTCGCCTGAGGGAAGCTTCAGTCCTGAGTTAGCAGTCTCAGAGGGGTGGCCACCGAAGTTGAACAGGTTATTAGCCTCCATCTGGAAGTAAAACGTAAATATAAATCGCAGGAACAAATAAACACACAAAAATTTTTTAGTAGATCCCGTTTGGAAAACGTTCTGGAAAGTTTGTGGTGCCAACTGTTACACAAAAAGCAGCCGAACATATCTGTGAACAGAAACTCTTCAATCCTGTTTGAGATTCTCTCCGACCTGGTTGCAACAACAGGCAAAATAAAAATAAAAAAAGTCAAAACCCTTTCAGACTAAGTCAACAAAATGAAACCGAATCCCAGCCGTACTCGAAAAACGATTATCGCTTCTGCAAAGTGAATTACCCAGAAAATATATATAAAATATCACCGCGTATATATTTTTTTTGAAAATACATATAAATATATATTGAAAAATATGAGCAAGAATTATAGAAAACGAACGGACGTCCCCCCACAGGATGAGATATTGCTCGACGGTTGCTATTTAATGGTTACGATGACACACTCGGGAGGACATCACAAACATCGCACTTCCACCACTCTCAGCTAAAATGTCGCAGCACAGGATAGCATGCTCCAATTTATGAACCATACACACAACCATGTCGGTCATCCTTAATAATACCCATCCTCTGCTACCTTCCCCGGGCACGCAACGCTTCGTTTCGCCCCAACTGCTCGAAAGATTGGCGCCCCTGAAGTCGCGGGGGAAAATGAATCAAATAAAAATTACAATAAAATTAAATGACTGCGACTTGCTTGCCGAGTTAACGTTATTAGCCGGCTAGCGTGCTAAAGTTTGCTAAATCTAGACCGTTTCCGTCAGTTGTCGCCCCTGTGGAAACAAAACGGCTCCCGTATAAAGGCGCCCCGACGACCGGCACACTTCAAGCCATAGCTAAGGTCCAACCGGCACCAGCCAAGGGGCTCCGGGCTGCTTTTTGACCGGCAGATGCGGTGGAAAAAGCCGTGAACACACGCAGGCTCCAGCGAGCGTCGACACGGCGTCAAGTTAAAGGCAACCCGGCTAGCTGGGCGACGGCGTGCCGCTCGGATGGCGATCTGGACGGAAACATAATACACGCAAAGTCTCGCCAAGACTTACGCTTATCTGGCGGACCAACACCGGACGTTATTTTTAATATTAATCATCGCGATTATTATTATTTCAGCATCTATTTGCAATACGTCGCATTTTACTCCGGCTAGCATGCCGACTGATTTGCATCGCACCACAACAAATTAGCCAGCTAGCTAGCCGAGTGCCGACTCCGAAAGGGAAAAACAAAAAAAAGCATGCAAAGACGAAAACGTGGCACGTCGCCCAAATAATGTGATGCTACCCCCTTTTTTCCTTTAAGACATCACTGAATATATGAAAAGCTGAGTTTGATTCAAACTTGACCGGGGGTTAGATCGGTAACCATTTTTCACGGCGCCTAATTAGTCCACTTTGGCCGGCGTTTACGGACGAGCGAAATGAGTCCACATATAAGCCGATGTCCAAGCGGGGCCTTTATTTCCAAGCAATGCGTCGCACCTGATTTCCCCACTTCAACATCAGCCGAAAATAACAGGTTCAGAAAGAAACGTCCCGTATCGAGACAAAATTAAAATTTAGCTTGATATTCAGCCAAATATCCAAATGAATGGTCCGCTTCAAAAGTCGGCCCCGACACCGTAAGGCCTTGTTTGGAAGATAACGGCTAGTCCAAGGTTATTTAAATAATTATGAAACTAAACAAAATGCTCCATTATATAAGGCGACTTATTTCGGAACTTTCTTCGCGACTGTTACCCTTTTTCGTAATTTAATAAAGCAAAATATAAACTAGGCGTCTTCAACTGGGGCATCATTATTTCCTTTTTTTTTGCAGTGAGCAACTTGGACGCTCCTCTTTTGTTTAATAAACTCACATTGTTTTCCTGATTCACTGTGGAGAAATTCTGAAACAGCAGCCACCACAGACACACACTGAAAAGTTTTCACCCTTAAAATTCAATTTAAAATGCAGCCGAACCTTGCAATCCTTGATTTTTCAAAGGCGGAGAAGCCTTTGCAATTCCGACTGGAGAAATTTACAGTTTGAAGATGGTGCAGCCAATGTAAATAATAAACAGGTAATCGCTAACCTTTGGGTTTCAAATTAGCAAACATGGCTGGTGTGTTTGAGTGCAGCCATGATCATTGAAAAGAAAGAGAACGAGCCGAAAGAGGAAGTGAGTGGAGCTTTACACACTGCGGGGTGCCAGTCCGGCTCCGGGTCCTAAAGCCGAGCCCTCCACTAGAATCCTCACAGGGATTAAAAACATCTATTTTTAAAACATTACTAGTTCGTGCGCGACAGTAACAATCGCCGTTTTCCCCTCTTGTGCATTACTTCCAGGTTGTGCATGCTGAGTCTGTCGTTCTTGACGGTCTGAAACTATATAAGAAGTTTTAACAGACAACCGGTTCAATTTCGTGCTCAAACTAATGCTCAACCTGGTGAGAGTCGCGGTGGCTGCGACATGTTTCATTTGTTTATTGCAAAAGTTGCTTACAAAATTTCCAAAAGAGACTATACAAGATTCCCCGTAGGTTTAACCCGGTGTTAACTTTGGCTATAACATCGAATGGTACACATAAGAACCACCAAGATCTTCTTATCTTCTCCATCTATACATCTCCCACAAAACGTCTGGAAACACTTACCATGAGACAGGGAAGTTACCACGATGCTCGCCGCACCCATCATTTTAATTAGGAATATTTTTTTGCAAACGTGCACGGTCGGAGCCTATCCCAGTAGACAAAGGAAACAAGCCATGGACACCCTAGATGTCAAATATATACATTTTTTTTATTATTATAAACAAATATTGCCATTTTTATAAAATATTTCGCTGGTGCCTCGCATTTTCAGAGTTGGGGATCAGAATAATAGCTTATCTTGTATGGAGATTGCATATTGTGCGGGTTTCCTCTTGGTACTTGGTGTCTCTTAATTGTTCATAGTGTGCATGTGCCCGGTGATGGACTGGAATCCCATCCAAGGTTTACTTCTGCTGTCTGGGATAGTCTCCAGTCGCCATCCCTCACGCCCAGACCGGAATAAACAGTTAGAAGATGGACTGAAGAGAAAATGAAAATAGTAAATGCAGTTGTGCTTATGTTTATAGTTACATTATTCATATTATTCATATAGTGATTAAAGGTAGTGTAGTGCTTAGGGAGGCTGTAGGACCCGACGGGAATCGTAAACAGCGTTTTCGGGTCTGTAGAATTAAAACCTCTCTAGTCTCAGCGTTTTCACAGGAAGTGATGCCGAGGATGACAGAGGCGAGGCTGCGACCCCCGGGGTTGGGGGATAGAACGAGAAATATCATTTTATGTAGAAGATCAATTTTTTCTTTTCTTTTTAAGGCCCTGTTGCACAGGAAAAATAGATTTTTTTTCGACGAGCAGTAGACCGCTCTTGTATTGTGATTTCAGATGATATGTATGTTACGAACCTAAAATTGTAAATCCTTAGCGTACATCGCACTAGGAGCTATTAATAAAGAGCTGCTATTACGAGCACCCTATGTGACGTAATGTAAAAGTTTTAAGTGAAGATACAAATTGGGAAATTTGAGAAAATTTCGATACCCGCCGCCGGCGTGGCCAATTACTAAAACCACTGTATATGGGCCTACAATAGATATATGTAGCCTGCTGCTTATACATCCACTGCATATGACTCTAGCATATATTCATATGGCAGGAGGCATGCACATTATGTCAAAGAAACATATGAGACATGAATGTTATATTTCATACTGTATTTGATCAAAATTAGTTCCACTTACCTACCACAACATGTAGTAGCCCATCTAAGACTTAAGGATAGGCCTTCGTATAGTATTTGACCAAAATTTTGAGTAAAACGGGTTTAAACAATTCTACATCCTCTACATAATATAATTTGAGAAAATTAAGGAAAACTATACTGCACTTGGTTAGGGAGAAGATCAACTCTAATCTGCATTTTTGCTATTTGTGGGTGGCTCATCTCTGCGCCTCCGATCAGAAGATCACCACTTTGAGCCCCAGCCTTGGCAGAATAGCCATATGTCTGTGGGCCCTTGAGCAAGGCCCCTAACCCCCAGGTCCAGAGGTGCTGCACATCAGTTGACCATGAGTTGTCACCCCCAGGCTGTGGAGGGCAAGATGGAGTTGGTGAAGAGAAGCGTTCCAATGTACTTGTCCAACTGGCAAATAAAGCATGTTTGTTTAACGCTGTGGTTATAGATGGGTGTGGACCACAGGGACGTGTCCCTACCAATATTGTGGGAATACCATGTATTTTTAGACAGGCAGGGGGTTCAGGCTTATTTGGGCCCTACCATTGTTGAGACCTAATCTACACCCTTGGTTTAAAAAGAAAGCAAGTCTTTAACATCACTATATTTGATTGTGTTTGCCCATTTGTGCTGCAAATACAGGCCTGTATGCTACAGCGCAGCCCTGTGGTTATTCCTGTAGTTTACATCAGAAATAACGTGCTACCCAGCTAGTGATTATATGAACGCTAGGCAAATGCTGTGTGATAACAGACAAGTATGTGGCTCCACAAATTAGCACTCTGTGCCCGTCACATAATTATATCGCTTGGTTAAAATCCCATAGGAGGCAGAATAATGTCACTATTGGGCCCTTGAGCAAGCGTCATAACCACAAATGCTCCTCTGACCCTGCTCTGATTCGCATTTATGCATTGCTTTGGATAAAAGCACCCGCTAGATAAATGTAAGTGATGATCTGATGAAAAAAATGAGGTGATTGTATAGGGATGCATGGTTCAGCGAGTTTATTATATATAAATGTTTTTGTAAAACAAAACACATATGTTTTGCCCGTGTCATTTGGGGTTCTGCATAATCCAGAGTTTAACAGAGTTCAACACTTGCTTTCAAGAGATTTAATTTGTAAAACTTTAACTACAATATGTTCTACTGACATAAGACAGTTATGGCTCCTTCCATCTTTGAACCTGGTCGAGGACGCTCTAGGGGTGGGGATGAAGTTGTGGCTGCATAGAATTACAATTTAGAATTTGGTGATTGGTGTTGACATACCACTGCACACAACAACAAAATGTGTCCTCTGCATTTAACCCATATGTGACATCGTGATATAGCATGGGACAGCTAATTCAGTGCCTGGGGAGCAGTGCTTGGGGGCGGTACCCTGCTCAGGGTACCTCAGTGGTGCTTTGCTGGTCAGGTATTCAAACCTGCAATCTTTCAATTACAAGTACGGTAGCCCTAACCATTAAGCCACCACTGCCCATAGAGCACAGGAGTACATCCTGAATAGGATGTCCATGCACACTCACACCCACTCACTACTACAAGGCTCTGTATCACATGAAGAAAGCCATGTGACACAGGTAAGACGTGAACACACACTGAGCAAAGCAAATAGTGGTGGTGGTGTTAATGAACGATTAATTCTTTTAAAATTTCTTTTAAATTGCTATCTTCATTGCTGCATTGACTCATTTTGTTCAGTGAGTTGATTGTTCATTTGGCTCACAAACAAGATCATGGTGATGAATAACATGATCTACTTACAAGACATCTCATCATTCCCCATCCTCTGGTGTAGCGATGTACAGAAGTCTGAAAGTCAGCATAACAATTTGTAAACTATTTCCAACTTCAAACCCGAGACAACACTAATCATTAAGCCAATCTACGTGTTTATCCACTTTTAAGATCCAAATGCTATTTCGTCATTATAGCATAGATTTTGCTAAAATGATCACGAGTTGAGTAGTGATATGGTAACTCCTAAAATATGTTGCTTCATTAATGGAAAAGTGTAAGAGACCAGCCTTTATTTCATAGTAAAAAAACAAATATGCCTAATGCACATATCCTCAGGAAAAACACATCATGAAATAAATCAAAAGTTTATTAGAAAGATAGACAATAAAAAAGTCCTCCATTGCATTCAAGCTGAAATTATTCAACCAGTGATGAACTGATAGGTTGATATACATAGTAAATAAGAATATCCCGGCTACACACACAAACTTGACAGTGCAAATACAATTTGGTCATGTTTAGTTACCTTTTAATTCTTCAGATTCAGATGTATTAGTATAGGCTTTATTCAACTGTACATGTAATTGAAGGGTCAAAATGTACACTTAAGTACAGGCTTCACAGAGCTTTCTTTGATTTACCAGCATGTGGTCAACTCTCATACCTGCTTCCCTTTGCAATGTGGCAGAATCATTCATGGAAACCAATCAATTAGCTCTCAGACAGACAGCAGTATTACATAAGCATGAATGCTTAATACACAAAAGAAATTATCAATGAGAAATTTAAGATCTATTACAACTAGAAAAGTGAAGAGGAAATTACTATAAATGCTGGAACATTTCATACTGATCAACGCAACTTAACAGTGCTTAACTTTTTAAAGTGTACCAAGGGAACGTACAAAAGTGGGCTCTGAATTAGACCCCTTTGCTAATCTCTCCTCAGCAAAGCCATATACTTGATTAACTATACATTGTAATACACATCATGGTACATGCAGGATAGAACCACAGCACTGATTGTGCTCTGTAAAGTATTAATAACAACCCTCAAACCCTTTTTGAAACCATTACCAAAACTGACTTTTTGGATTCAATGAGGACACCCCCCCAAAAAAAAAAAAAAAAAAAAAAAAAAAAAAAAAGATTTCTCCAAGTTGTCACAAGAACTGTGGAATAATGGTGACTTTACTCCAGGTCTGGCATTTCTGAAAATAAAAAGATGAAATATTTCAGCTTTCTGCTACCAGTACACAGTGGAAGAAACTGGTTATTCCCTCCACAGGGCATTTAAAAACAAAACGAAGTCCCCAGATCAATGGCCATGCACAACCAAGTCCAATAAAAACGAATAGGCTTAATTTTGAAAAGAAGCATTCTTGTGAAACACATACTTACTTTCATCATCACTATCTGCAGATTCATCCTAGGGGGTAAAAAACGGATGTAGTCAGATTAACGTGTTAAAATATTGCATACTGACACAAAACTGTGCTTCCAATAACTGAACAAGACTTACATCAGCTGTTAAAATTAAAAGTAGACTATGTATCCTGCTAGGGAAAGACCAACAATCAGCTTTCTATTGATCTAAAAATAGTACCATTTAATATCAGATAAAACTGATGTTCATTTAGGGCTAATAGTTATAGTCAAAGTAAAGAATGAGAGAACCTTTAAAAACCTAACATGGATGTTATGTCAACATAACCTAAACTACTGCATCTATGTTCACATTTACATCTAGTTCACATCTAGTGATGAGACTGACTATAGCAAATGACAAAAAAAAATTAACGGTACACATACACGTCAGTTTTCCCTTCCCTTACATTAAATACAACTGATAAAGCAAGCACATTTATAGATTTGTAAGCAGTGAAAGGCAGCAAGCAAATATATATGGGTTTTAAACACTTTCCCCAGCTTTAAACACATACTTAGTACATAACATACTGGGATGCTTTAGAAGGAATCTCATTACTGAGAACCAGGAAACATAACCAAACAATATTTCCCCACATTTACCATGACTATTTCAAAAACAGTACAAATTAATTGTAAATAAAATACAATTTAAAAAAATGATAGCTATACAAACAGAAACAGTAAAAATGTAAAGTAAAATCATACATCGTCGGCCCCATCCACCTCTGGTAGGTCATCCTCCCCGCCCATGTTGTTCATCATCTGCAAACATTACACACACTCAATATTCTGAAACACTTTTCCTAAATTTCTTCATGGCTTTTTCAGATCGCCAGTGTCATTTAAATTAAGGTATAACTTTACATCAGAAATGTGTGTAATGTCATCATTGAGTCACCATAAATAAGTTTCATAAATCTTATTTAAGACCGTTAAAAAAAAAATCCACCCCATTTTAAAGGAGTCTTACACCAGCAAAACTGTGTCAACTATCCCCATACCTCAGAGAAGCGGTCAAAGTTAGACAGCTCTTCATCTGAATCATCCTCCCAATCCTTCCAGTTGTTGAAGTCAACACTGAGCCAATTGATCTGTGGAAGAGAAATGAATTTCACACAACATTGTGGAGTGATGCACAATCAGGTTGAGAACACCAAGTTTTACATTTGACAAGAAAATCATGTCAATTTTAATCAGGGAGTGAAATTACTTCACACTCACATCAATATTCAGAACACAAAGCCAAGCAACCCTCTGAGACATTGGCAGGCTAAGAATAATTAGCAGTTAGGGGTTATATACTGCAGAGAAGAATACAATAAATGTTGTTCAATTTCAGTGTACAAAAGCTGTTGGAGACTTACTGGTAGTACATTCCAACTACAAAAGATAAGTTGGTCTTCTATAGGACATCAATACATACAAATGTCTCACCTTTTCTTTCTGTTTTGTTAGCCTAGGCCACGATTTCCCAGACTCCGCCTTCCGTAAACAGCACAACACAGATCGATCTGTACGTTTGTGTTTGGATTCCTATGTGAACATTAAAGAAACACTCAGGTCATTATCTTATCACAGAAGCACCACTGCAAGTGAAACCAAGGAAAAGCACCAGTGACATAACAGTAAACCTTACATTTTGATCAATTGCTTCAAACAGGTCAATTTCATTCAGATGTTTAATGTTATCGAGCCCACCAAGACAACTGGAAGAAAAAACAAACATAATATTGATTCAGCACAAAATACCAGTACATTGGGTGCAGAAGTTTAAGGTCAAATAATGATTTGCAATGGGTTGACCTAAACACTGTCTCAGAATTCCATGTGAGGCTACTGCACAATCAAATCAACCACCATATAAACTGGAACTCGTAAATTCAATGCTGCAATACAAACAGCAATCTGATACAAAGGTTTTTGATTTAACTCCCTACACTGAGAAACTTACTGCAGCAACCCTACCACTGTAGTGTATACATACTCATTTGGTGGTTACTTTAAAGCATTTTAAAACTAATATTCATTGACTTAAATGCCAATATGAGAGTACCAAATTAGATTTCCAAAGGGCATTGGCAGAAATTAAATTTAGCACACATCTACAGTAATCAATGTGTCATGTAACCATACAGCCTAAGAAACATTTCAATAAATGTCCTTGATTTGATATTGAACCAAAATAACGAATAACTTACCTGAAACCAAACTTTGATTTTTCAAAATTTACTTTAACATCTTTACTGTCCTCTACACAGAATTCAATGAAGACATAGTCCCGTCTATCATACCACTTTGCAGTTGCAGGCTGCCTAGATTGTAGAAATAAATGAATTAGAAATCAGCATGATGTAAGTCTTTGAAATGCAGAGCCCAAGCGAGAATTAAGAAAAAAACCTGTATTTTGACATCACTACAGAGCACATTTACAGAACAGCGTGTTGTACAGAATTTCTGAAGACTATAACCTCCGATTTCTGAGACGGTAAACAATTCTCATTCATGTTCTTCCTTCCTCCCTTTTAATTTCATACTACCTTTACGTGACAATGGTGCCCTCTTCTGTTCAATACGGAATAGCATTGGTCAACATAGCATTAAAAGCCGGGTTGCAAGGTTAAACACCTGCACATTAAGGGATGTTTTTGAAACTACTGCGAATATTTAACAGGAAAAATAGTTTTCGCCTAATCTTTACACATTTCATCTTGAATACGAGATGGGTCCTCCTCTAGGTGCAATTGCAAAGACACCCAGTTGATACACTATAGTACATTTTTCACGTTACAGTAAAACCCTAAAAGCTTTGTCGATCTCATTTTCCAAAAAGTAGCATGCAAAAACATGCGCCATTACACTATTTTCTTCCAAAACACAGCATGTTTTTTCATCATTGATTATTGCGCTTTTAACTTGTGAAATGGTTGGCATATCTGGATTTTTCCTTACCAGACGTACAGTGACAAATGAACGCACACGCCCAAGTTTACAAAATGGCATCATCTATGAAATTAACTGGTACTATGGTCCTGTCAAGGCAAATACGTAGTACAGCCAAAGCAGCTGGCACGAACCTAACATGAGTTGCGAGGTAGTAGACTGTAACGAAACATTATAAATCATTGAGGAACGTTTCGTAAATGTTAAGGGTTGGTGGGGAGTGAAAGTGCAAACAAAAAAAAAAATAACGGGCTATCCACAAACGCCGAAATTGTAGAAATTCTAGCGCGTGAGTAACGCGCGGCTATGCGCTTCCCCCATAGACAGCGCCAGCTAAGGTTACTGTGAACTGGAATTATGGAGCCGCCGATTAAATGTATTAGAGAATGTTCCAGAGTCACCACGGCAACGGGCACTAGCCATGTGACTACCCAGTTACCCAGAATTTCACAGCGTAGGAAACGTGCCTTAAAACTACTGAATAAATTTAGGCATCGTTTGCCCAATATTATATTAGCCAGCGTAAACTTAACGGCGTACCTGTCCTTGGCCTTGTAGTTAGCCACCCTATGTTGGATTTTAAATTACAACACTGCCTAGTTAACTGATCAGTCGCCCTTTTACATTTTATTTTAGTTAAATATATAAGCACTAGTTATTCCCTACCCGATCAAAATAATTCAGCTAGTTGTTTGACATTCATCTAAGAAGCAAAATGGTAAACATTCCTTTCAGTTAGCTAGCTAAGAAGCTAGTTAGATTATAATCATCCCACGTTCTCTTTTACACTGGGGGTATGTGTATATATATATATATATATATATATATATTTAAAAGAACATCTCATATTTAAGATACCTAACCAGAAAAGACGACTAAGCAACGTGCTATCTATTAAGAGTTTTTTTCTTAAAAATGCAATGGCTAAGCACATGCTAAAAGACGTTCGGGAGCGCACGTTGAAACCCACCCGATTTCCAATAATGATTTGAATACGACACGCTATAACTAAAGACAATAAACCAGTATCCTAAATGTACTGTGAAGCGAGGCCTACCACGAATTCACAGCCTGCACTGCTCCCGCCAACCACTGAACGAGTGTACCTGTATATGACAGACATCACGAATAACCCCAATAAGGAGCTAGCATGCTATCGAGCTAAAGGCTGAAGACATTTGAGAAACCACTGTTTAATGTGCCATCGTTGCCCACACTCCGCACAACTTACATCTCGAAGACTAATTTAATCTTTTCTTGAACTGCAGTATCGCCCCTGTGGATTGCCTTGCTCGACTCGCTCTTTCACTACACTAAGAGAAACAGACGAGGGAGAAAGGCGAATAACGAAATAGGCGACTCCACACTCCTCGCGCGTTTCTCCTTCTCAGTCTCGCGCAATGACGCAGCGGTAGCGCTAGACGTTTCTAGATAATCCACTATGGCCGCTCTGACATGCAGAAGGTGGAACCTTTGCGCGCCCCGCCCATGACGGCGTGATTTCCATAGCAACACGGTGCAAAGTTCTGTTACAGAAACTACATTCAAGGCCCACGCCGACATTTTCACGCGATCTTGCTAACCTGTTGTTACTGTTGTTGCGATTGATTCTTTTAAACACCGGGAAACCACATCGTATTCTGCTTTACCCAGCAGTCATGTTCATGAAGCATTTCATTGAATTTACCAAATGTTTATAATTCGATGTGGCAACACAGCATTGTTGAATTACGTCAGTTTATGGGATGTGATTCCTTTTCTCGATTAGCTCATTCAACTATCTTAGGCGGCCGGCCAATTTTCAATTACGCCTTGTTCTGCTTTAATTGTCACAAGCCTGTATTTTGATTAGTAGGGTTGCAAACTCGCGCTTCTGGCGTGACACTCACGCTTTCACTCTCAAGCTCACGCAAGAAATCTTACGGCAAATCTATATTTTTCCTTTCTCAGCCTAAAATTACCTACGTCAAAATCCAAAGTTAGTAACCCTGTATTAGTAATACAGAAGACAGCACGGTGTGGGCAGTCTGAAGTTGTTTTTTAGCCATCCATGTAGATTTATGTATATTTATATGTCTGAAAACATTACATTTTTCTAGACTCAAAGTACAACATGCTAGTTTCGACCTTCTTGCTAAAAGACATCGAATCTTGCAATGTATGTGAAAATATCTGCCAACTTCATAATTCTTTAAATATTTTAAAAACTTACAGATTTATATGACCTACATACTACGGTGCTTAGCTACAAATCGTGATTATTGTTAGATCTTACTTAATGCAAATTAAATTTCTTGCTGTTAACCAGTAATATAACAATTAACAAAAAACTGACTTGCATTTCACATTAGTAACCCCTAACACATTTTTTGTAATACTTACAGTGAAGCTTTTTTTGTGGAGTCAGAGAACAGGGTTAGCCAGCATCCCTGGCAGTTAGTGTTAAAGGCCTTGCTCAAGGGTCCAATAGTCATACGATTATCTGGGATTTTTCGCTGATTTTTAACTTATCAGTCTTATATATGATAAAATAACCCACACTTCAATTTTGTGCCATGGAAATTCAAATGCTTTATTCGAAACAAAATATTTGCCAAAACAGAAAACAGACCATTAAAAATCTAAGTTGGGTGTGTGTTAAAGCATCAACGACCTCAAAACCAGATTCTGCTAGGCTAGTTATTTGGTACAGATGGTAATTGTTCACGTATTACAACAGGGAACTATATAAAATTCAAGGGATTTCCTTTTAGATATTTGTCTTTTGACAATTACATTGTGTTTGTTCCTTCATTGTTCATATCTTCTTAGAAAATAAGGAACTTGACCGGCATCAGTATGTTGGTACTGCAAGAACTACTAAGGAAATAAGTTCCCGGTTAAAAGTATGTTGGTAATAAATTACATGAGGATTACATCACTCTACCCACAGTATGACTTATTGTAAATGACTGCATTTCAGTTGTTTACATTACATTTAGCCAACGCTTATCCCAAGAGACATACAACTGAGAAAGCAGGGTCAGACAGGCCCTGGAGCAATCAAGGATAAGGGCCTTACTTAGCCCCATAGTGAAATCGCTCTGCTATCCATAGGATTTGAACCAGCAAGCTTTCAATCACAGACACAGAGTCCTAACCCATAAAGCGACACAGTGCCCCTTGTACTAGAACAAGATGAAAATAATCACTCAGGATCCAGCAAGTGGGACTGCCACACTCAGATTCAAAATGAATTTTGATCTTAAAATTCACAACCGTTACATTCAGTGTTTATTCTGTCAATCCACAATACTGTTAAACAGGTGAGAGGAGGGAGATCTAACATTACAACAAGTGAATAAGTAGCAGAATTACTACTCGACGAAAATACTGAGTTCGGGAAAAGCACTACAGACGGCTGGTCACCAAAACCAGCAACCAGCAACCCCAAGCTTTGCGAAGAGAAAGAAGGCACAAGAAAAAACAAACATCAGAAGTCAGACAGACAGCATGATATCCCCATGTACACGCAGATTCATGAAGAAAGTGACTAAGGACATGCAATCCTTACCACCTGTGCCTGTGTTTACTGCAGAAGACAAGGAAAACACTCCCTCATGAATATCTTTCATCTAATGAATGGTGTCTCAATATTTAACCCGCTTGCATTCTGCTCTTGATGCTTGAAATGGCTAGTAGTCTCGGGTGCATCAAACTAGTTTGGTATTGACACAAAAGGCTCTGGCTGTTTGTTTCAGAATCCTTAATTCACACTGATAATTATCCAGTGTTCCGTGCTTTGTGGTTGGAACTCATAATTGCATATGGCTTGGAACAGTGCACAGCCAAAAGGCTTGATGCCAAATGTCATTAGGCGTTGAACCCCTTATAGAATCTAACTGCTGCTTATCGCATCAGGTAAAAATCTGATGGTACATATGCTTCTGCCATAACTGGTGATCGATTAATAAGCAATAAACGAAAATTATGGTGTTTAGGTAGTGCTTTTAGCTGTCTTGGGTGTATTCCAATTTGAGCTTGAAATATTGTATGGGCTGTTGGTACTATGTAGGCCCCTTTGATCTAAAGGCACTTAAATGGGGTTTTGGGGGCTGTCATTGTTCTGTGGGGAGGGGGCAGCTGGTAAGCCTTATAGTTAGTGTTAAAGTATAGTTAGTGCATTGCAAACTGCATTTCTGAGACTGTCTGGATGCTACCCAACTAATGTTCAATTTGCACACTGTTAAACTGTCTATGTATGATTTTGCCATACACTGTATCCTTTCCTAAGAAAAATCAATATATTTATTGGGGGAGAAAAAAAAAATAAAAAATTGGGGCAGTGGTGGACTAATGGTTAGGGACGTGCTTGTAATTGAAAGATGGCAGGTTCGAATCCCCGACCAACAAAGCACCACTAAGGGACCCTGAGCAAGGTACCACCCCCAAGCACTGCTCCCCGGGCGCTGAATTAGCTACCCCCTGCTATGTCACATATGGGTTAAATGCAGAGAACGCATTTCATTGTTGTTGACACACCACAGCACACAGTGCACAACAATAACAATCACTAAATTCTAAATTCACACTGGACATGACCATTATAAAATACAACACCACAATTAATAGGAAAAAAGGCTAAAGAAAATAGGGGTATGAACATCCTTCTTGGGTGTGTTGATTTCAGATGTAACTGCAGAGTGTATTTTCACTTTAAGCCAAGGACACTAACGTGAGCAGTGGGGGGTTTTTGTGGAAAAAAAAGATCAGAGCAATTGCCAGAAATGGGGAGGTCAAAAGTCACAAGGTTATAAATAATACAAAAACGTGGTGTAGATTCATCAAGGTCCTGAAACACCATGACTCAAATTGATGTGTCTACATAGTCAGCTCCTGTAAAAGGGAAAAAAAGTGTTCATATGCAATAATTCAATAAATATAATAGATGCAATAAATTTCAGAAGGATCACATGTACATACTTACCATAATGGCATTGACAATGTCATTGTTGTTGTTTTTAAGGGCGCGTACAGCCTTTGCTCGAGACACATTAGCTTGAGACATCACCAGCTCAATGTCCTTCACCTCCACCCCAGTTTCATCAACCTACGAGACACAAGTTTCACATTTACACATCCAGGCATTGTATGTGGTTGGAAAATCACCAGCCTGCAAATGCATGGATTTAACTTAATTTAAAATGGGATTTCACACACAAGGATACACCAGTTTCAGAGATTTCAGGCAGGTAATATTAAATGTGCATCAGGTGACCATGTTCAGTCTGTTTACAAATGATATATGATTTGAAAGTCTATATGATGTGTAGAGTCATTCACTGAGCTGAATACCCTTCCTGTTGGTCATAGTATTGCTTCTGATTTGCACTAAGAAGTAATTCACTTATGTTCTGCTTGTAATTTACCATTATTCCATACCATTATTATACCGTCATGGCTGTCCTACATGTCTTCACCAGAATGCAAAGAATTTGCACATCCGTTCCACAAAGCGTAAAGCCACTTTAAAATTTTAAATACTTGATTACATATTTGTAGTACATGTTTATAAACATATTGCTCATTTGTTAGATTCAAGCTATTATTTTTTTGTTTTAATTGATCAGTTTTAAATTTAAACCAAAGGTTTCAGGAGTGATTCAGTTACATTTTAGTGCATGTTGTACATGTATAAATTGTGCATGTGACAAATCCTCTTGAATCTACTAGATATCTGCCAAAATGTTCAATTAAACACCAAAGTGTTCAGTGTACTGGCAGGAATAACTGGTGGTTTTCAGGCTACCACTTATTGCTTGATAAAAAACCTCCATTATGCATCCCTGAGTCACTTATTTTAAGCATCAGGACTAGCGATTGGTCCACAGCGGCAAATCAGGAGGCTCTGAAGATTTCTTGGTGGGTCGCTTAGCTGTTGTGACTTCAGAAAATTTGAAATTTGTCGTTATTCAGAGCCGGTCAGAAACACAACTTTAAAATTCTCCTGTGCTTTAGAATGTCTCTCTCTCTCATGGCTGCAGAGCTGACAACTAATCACTTGAGAAGACTCTCAAACAATGGATGCTTGAAAGAGATCAGGCAGGGCTGGAAAAGTTCAACTGCTTGAACAGTTCAGTATGTCACTTATTTATTTTGCTTCTTGAAATGCCCGTACTTATGGTTAGGGTTAGGTAGGGGTTAAGGCCGTCATTCTTGGAATTAGGGTTTTGCCCATAGAAATGACTGGACAGCCCCAACAAAGATGAGTACAGGTGTGTGTGTGTGTGTGTGTGTGTGTGTGTGTGTGTGTGTGTGTGCGCGCACGTACGTGCATGTTCATATCAAGGGGATGCTCCGTGGCAAAAAGCTAATTTACAAAGTGTGTGCTAAGGTCCACAGAACCAACAGTGCAGTAGCTAGGGGGAGCAGGCTCCTTTGGTGGCCCAATTTTTTTTGAAAATTCTATTTAAAAACTTCACAACAAAAGGACCTCAGCTCAGATGACAAGCTTTTCTCTGCAGTAGAGCATATTTACATTCAGCAAACACTTGACTTAATCTGAACATCCTGAATTAATGTAGGGGGAGAATGATGTACTACGCTTTACACCAATCAGTGCTAATTAATGTGAAGCGCATTACATTTATTTATGTAGCAGAAGCTTTAACGCTTTCATGCAAATCAACATATACTTGTAAGTGAAGAAAGCTTGGGGGTCAAAGAGACAACACCTGGTAGCCTTGGAGGAGCGGAGGTTTAGGGTCTGACTCAAGGAGCTAATGGCACCGACCTGACAGACACAGGCAGAGATGCTGAACCCGCTGAGCTACGCATGGATTGTAGAGGCTTATGGAGTACGTGGGGCCCCATAATAAGCTACTTAGAAAACATTCATACAGTGTGCGGCAACATTTTAAAAAGCTGCTTCGGAAAGGTTTTACTGTTCCGGTCATAACCTAAAGGGCTTTTCAGCATGTAGGAGAGCAACAGTGGGCTCATCTCTCTCACACACAAACACACTACCGTTTCCCGGTTCTTATTTTACATCCAGACCTCACCGAGCATTCACGTCCTCACCTCCTCCTCTTCGCTCTCCTCCTGCACGGTGGGTGTTTGCGTTTTCTCCTGGGTACTTGAGGCCGCTTCGCCTTGGACCTTGAACTTCTCCGCTGCTGCCAGCTGGGCCTGCTGTGAAAGGTCCTCGATCTGAAGGCAGATAAATCTGCATGTAAGGTTGACTTCTGCTGCATTTTTGGCATGGGAAGAGATGCCCTTGATCGAAGGCCATTTCACATTCTTGAAAGCTTTTGATGATAAAACGGTGGAAGTTCTACCAGGAACAGGCAGTCAAGACATGCGTGATGTTGCTTGGTATACCAAAAGTTAAGCTGGTCTCAGCGGACTCAGAAGACCGGATGTAATGGAAACCAATGTGTGTAAATCAGGGAAAACAGTGCTCAACAGACATGACCCTATTTCATCTAACACATTTGTAACTGCACCGGAAACTGCGGAAATAAATTTGGCCAATGAGGTATAGAAACAATGTCCAGAAGTAGTAATTCATTAACATCTTGAATTAACTGAGCATGGCCCTTAACCCCCTGCTTCAGGGGTGCCGCATGTTGACTGACCCTGTACTGTGACCCCCAAGCTATGGAGACCTAGATGGGGTAGATGAAGAGAATTATTCAAATGTAATTGTATTTATACTTGTGCAAATGGAAAATTAAGGATTTAATATATTTTTTTAAAACTTCAACAGAGTGTGACTTCATTTTCAATGATAATTTAGTAACAGCTAGTGCAAGTTATTTTTAAAACCTGAAAGTTATGTTAAAAAAAAGAACAAACTTTCCAAAGTCCTTACCTTGGCTTCCCCAAAAACAATATAGGTGTCTGACGCAGGACTCTTGTAAACATCTGGCTTAGTGATGACAAAGAGGATGTTCTTTGATTTCCGGATTGTCACCCTGGTTATTCCCGTCACCTGTCGCAGACCCAATTTGGACATTGCCTGGAGCAAAATTGGAATGGTCATTCAGAGCATGCTCGAGGGGGGGGGCTCTGTGGGTTAGAAGTCTGTGCCTGGGATCAGAAGGTGACCAGTGGCCTGTACTACGAAGCAGGGTTACTGACTTATCGGGGTAACTTGTCGGATTAAAGGTAGTCTGGGCAAAATGTAAGTGAACGAATATGAAGTCCATTTAAACTGTGGTACCTTAAATCCGGCAAGTTATCCAGATAAGCCAGTAACCCCGCTTCGTAGTACAGGCCACAATTCTAAGCCGACAGTCGGCAGAGTGATGTCACTGTTGGGCCGTAGATGCCAATTTCTCCAGGGGCCCCGGATGCTATCCGACCTGGAAATGTATTCTCATCTGACTGTATGCGTGTCTGTCTCTCTCATGGAGGACTAGATAAGATAGACAAAAGCACAATTTCCTCAAGAGGATGAATGAAACATTGCTATTCTATTGTTACACTATGGCTCCTCTATGGCTGAACATCGGAAGCTCCCACCTTGCGCGCCTTCTTTTCACTTCGGCTTTGCTTGGCTTTGCTCACGGGTTCCTCGTCAATCTCAGCAGCCGCTGCAAGCTGAGAACAATGCAGAGAATAAAGTCTTACACATAAGGATCAGTGAGACACGTTTAGGAAGCAAACTGATGCTGCCCCTCATGGGTAAAAGGGTCGCACCTGCGCTTGCTGCGTCCGTGTCTGTGTCGAGTCCGGTTCCTCCAGTTCCGGTATGGAATCATCGCTGTCTGATTCCGTGCCAGAGCCTGTGGAGCACCCAACAGATTCTATTTAGGTCATCATTAATGTTCACAGGACTCAATGTTAATATTAACAATACGTCACTATGATATCCACAGTTTTTGAAAGGTTGGTCAGTGGGTCACATTGTTGCCCCACACCTGGATTGGGGGACAGGGTTCAAATCTCATCCCTGCTGTGTGTGTGTAGAGAACAGTCATGGCCAAAAATACTGGCACATGCGCATTCCTTTGAAAAAATGCACCACATCTCCCAGAAAACTGCAATTACAAATGCTTGGGCATTCACATTTATTTGTTTTGTTTGCAGTGGAACATTGCAAAAAAGCAGTGAGGAAAAAGTCAAATCTGGTACCATCCCATACAGAACCCAAGAAAATGGACCAGACAAAATTACTGGCACCCACAACTTAATATATGGCAGCACACCCTTTGGAAAATAACAAATAAGTGACTTTCAGTAACAACAAATTAGTCTCTTACACCTCTACTGGAATCTTGGACCACCCTTCTTTTGACAACTGCTCCAGCGCTCAGATTTTTTGGATGCCTTCACCCAGCTGCAGCTGTGATGGTCCTGCTTTCCACAATTTTGGTTCTGAAATACTCAGACAAGTCTTTGCTCTTCTTTCTTTTCTCCATGCTCAGTGTGGTTCACACAGAGTCAACTTTTCTCAGTTTAAATTGGTTGACAGTGGGATTTCTACATTTCCAGCACCTGTTACTTGTCCTATCTGTCCTTGGTATGACATTAAACTCCATCTGGGCCTGCAGGAGGTCCTCCAACTTGCAAGGAAAAATTTTGGGGGTTGGTGGCGGGATTGGCACTCCAGGCACTGTAAAACATTTCATGGCAAGACACCATTCTGCTCCGCTCCCTCTGCTGTCAGGGGAGCTTCATAAACTCCATGTTTCGGGTGGCAGCGCTCTCTGAGGTATGCAGACTGGGGAGTGGTAAGATCTCTGAGGGTGGATACACCTACTTTTGGTCTGGTCACTGTGATGGCTGCCATACTCAGGGAGTAGCTGTGGCGGATCAGCTCCTCCAGATGGCGTCTGATGTCACTCCTTTCAACGAGCGTATTATGAGACTGAGGCTTGTCTGTTGTCTCAGTGCATGCTCCGACCACTGTGAGTGATGTTTCATTGAGGGAGACCTTTTACTCACAAGTTCATTCGATGGTTGATGGGTGCACACGAGGTGACACTCCTCTGGTCATGGGCCGCATCGTTGGACTTAGTACTCCAATACTGGTGCTGCAATGAAGGGGATCGATCGAATCCTCGTGGGCAGACACTGGAGGCTCTTGAACTGCAGGGTCTACAGAAGTGCCCAGTTTGTGAATTCTGACCCCAGACTTGTTGTTGCTACTCTAAAGAGTCAGCTTAGGCCCAGTAGGCCACCACCTATAAGGAGAATGAGGCTAGACTTGGTCAGAATCCAAGATCAGGCTGTTTCTGATGAGTACCCTGGATATTATCAAGAGGAGTTGCAGCACAGATGTGGTGTAACTCCAGTCTGTACCAGGAACTGAGGAGGACGGCTGTGGGGGCTCTGAGGGCAGATAAGGAGGTATCTGTTGGACAAATCTGTGAGCAGATGACACACAATCTGTGATCTAGTGACCCACGTCCTGCTTACAGAGGAATTACGTACATCTGAATCTGTTCCTCTGAGACTTGCAGTCAGGGCGGGTGATGGAATGACACCGCAGTTGTGACCTGCTGGGCCAGCTGCTTTGAACAGTTGTTTCAAGCCGATCCTCCGGGTCTGACATCTCTGGGTTCATGGTTCTTGAGGCTGATCCTCCAATCAGCTGTGAGGTTGCACGGGTGGTGAATCAGCTGGGGGTAGAGAAGGCCCCAGGAATCTGTGGTATCCGGGGTTGACTCCTCCAGGCTGGTGGTAAGGCTGTCCTCCTCGTATTGCAGGTAATCTTTGCTTCCATCTGGGAGTCAGATGTCATCCCAAACTAACCAGAATATGGGACTTGTAGTCCCTATCTGGAAAGGGAAGGGTGATCGCTTAGATTGTGGCAATTACAGAGGGATAACACTGCTCTCAGTGCCAGGTAATGTCCTTGCTAGGGTCATCTTTAACAGGATCCGTAATCACTCGATCACCTACCAGTGACCGGAACAGTCTTGTCTTATGCCTAAGAAGAATATCATGGACCACATCCTGGCACTGAGGGTTCTCATCGAGCACAAGTAAGAAAATTGGCAGAGGTTCCATGCAGCCGTTGTTGATTTTCGTAGAGCGTTTGACTTTGAGTTGATTGAGTTGGCCTGTGGAACGTCCTGAGACTTTGCAGAATCCCCCCCCCCCCCGAGGTTGCTGGACATCATGGCTGGCCTGTACACTGGTACTGTGAGTGCTGTGCAGAGTGGAGGGAGAACCTTCACGTTCTTCCCAGTTAATTCTGAGTTTCGCAAGGGGTGATCTAGACTTTACCAACGATGCCATGATTTTCGAGGAGTCGATGGAGGCTCTGATTGGGGATCTCGAGAGACAGAGTGAAGAGTCTGAGATTGCAAGTGTCCTGGATAAAAACCAAGATCCAGGCCTTTAAATGACTTCTTAGGCACAGTCATCAACAGTGTCTGTCTGAGGGGAGAATGTCGACCTTGTCGAGAGAATCACTTACCTCGGCAGCAACATTCATGTCTCTGGTGACTCTTCCTATGAAGTCAGCAGACGGATTGGGAGAGCATGGGGGGGTCATGAGGTCGCTGGAAAGGGATGTGTGGTGCTCCCGATATCTTTGCAAGAGGACAAAGGTCCAAGTCTTTAGAGTCCTGGTGCCCCCTGTCTTGCTGTATGGCTGTGAGACATGGATGCTATCCAGTGAGTTGAGACGAAGACTGGACTCCTTCGGTGCTGTGTCCCTTTGGAGAACCTTTGGGTACTGCTGGTTTGACTTTGTGTCAAAATGAGCGGTTGCTAGAGGAGTCCCGAATGAGGCACATTACCTGCATTGTGAGGGAGCGTCAGTTACGGCACTATGGCCATGTGGCGTGTTTCCCTGAGGGTGATCCAGCATGCAGGCATCTGGTTGCGGTGGACCTGAGCGGCTGGACCAGGCTGAGCAGAGTGTGGGACTGCCTGGGGTCGCCAGTCAGCATCCCAAGGTGTTTCATCATGTGGTGGGTGCAGCAATGCAGTGCCTCAGCGCATGCTCCCCAGCCTGACTGACCTGACCGGTTACTTGCCACAGGTGAGTTTAAAAAGTCACATCACATGATTCAAATCCCATTATTTCTTACAATTTTGGAAATGGTGCCAAAAATTTTGTCTAATCCATTTCTGGAATTCTGTGGGGAACAATACCAGATTTAGCTTTTTTTCCCCCCCATCAGCCTTTTTGTGCTGTGCCAGTGCAAACAAAAGAAACATGTCGATACCAAAGCATTTGAAATTGCAACAGTTTTCTGGAAGAAACGGTGCATTTTCTGAAAAGAATGCACTGGTGCCAATATTTTTGGCCATGACTATGTATATTTCCCCTGCGTGTGGACAGGTTTCCTCCAAGAGGTCAGTTGCCCTCCCGTAGTCCAGAAACATGCTGCTAATCAAACTGGCATCTCTAAATTGCTCACAGAAAGAGAGTGCAGATGTGTGTAGGCTCTGCAATGGACTGGCATCTTGCCTCAGGTGTTCCCCTGCCATGTGCCCTGTGTGTATTGCTCGGACAGGTTCCAGAATCCCCACAACCCTGTACCAGAAAAGCACAGGGATAATGGGAGTGTCTGAAGTTTGAGCTAAAGTTAATGTTTATTACTATCATGAAGACATATATCACTATCAGATACAACTGCTTTGTAGGCTACAAGGGTGCCTTTAGGGGTCTCCTCTGGTTGGTGGTGTGATAAACAGCCCTGCCAGTCAGATGATTTTGGGAAGGGGACTTTTTCCAAGGATTGAGGGCCAAACAATTGGTTGAGGGGCTTTCTTTGGAAGTACGGTCATGGGTACAAAAAGGGATAGTGCATCCAGGGCAGGTGCTCTAACCCTGGCAGGGTAACACGTCGTCAGTAAGGATGATGTGTGTGCAGGGACACTCCAGAAGAAGCAGTAGGTACTAATGAACCTGCAGTGCTTGATTGGGAATTAGTCATTCTTTGCATTTCCCAGACTAAGCCATCTGGAGATGCACCCCAGACTGAGATGTAGACTAATTCACCTGACAAGAAATGAAAGGGTGTATCTGGGGCTAAAAATGGAGCAGATGCAGCAAAACCAGCTGACCTGTCCACATCTGGGTCAAAGCAGTAGACTGGCACAGATAAAACAAGCTTTCAAAATAGCACCAGTAATGTGGAAAGGGGGAATAACTTCTTTTGCTTTCATTAGAGCAGAGGTATAGTTCCAGAATTTCCCCCAGGGATCAATAGTCTATTGCAATCTTAAAAAGGACAAGCACATGTTCCCGGAAGGAGAGGAAAGAATAGCTGAAGCAGATAAAATTAAGGAAAGATCTAAGGGGCAAACGGACAATCAAATGATAAAAAGGATGTTTCATTAATAAACCTAAATAAATGAAACATGAAATTGTAAGACCGAAATTACATATTAACCGATAAATTGAATAAACACCACTCAAAACATCCTGACAACCACAAGCCATTCTGAAATCTTAATACACCCGTAAAAAACGGTAACGCACAGAAAGGTAACGTCTCCTTTCAGCTAATCACATTTTCAAGGATCGAGAACAATAAAGAAGAAAAGGAGCAAAATCTTGGGCGCAATTACCAGAAGGTGGCGCTAGCTACATCCATACGTAAAGTCAATTGGTTTTGTCGTTAAACCTAACACCGAAGGAGATCATTTTAAGTTGTACATTTGTACAAAACATTCAGTAATCTTCTAGGCATTATGTTGCCGAATGAGTTCATTTCAACTACTTTTCTTATGGACATTTATTCGCGAATCTACTCGTTGTAATGTTGGACTGGCATTTTGCACGGTCTAGCTCAAGCAGAGAGAAATTTCTGCATGCGGGGATATACGAACCGGTTTCCACTTGAGTATGTTGCATGTCCCGCTCCGTGGCCGGTACCGTGTCTGTGGCCTGGCTGGGCATACCTGTCTATGCGAGGTTTGGGTTACTTGTCACATTAAGGGTATACAAATCTCTCACCAGCAAAAATGTACTTTGCTAAGGATGAATTACACTTCCATCAACAGACACGTACAGAACCCTCCACATGGCTGAAAGTCTTGTAAAACTCCAATATCTAGACTTTACAGACATAGAAATATACGGTTAAAAACGCTAAGATAACTCGATAGGTTAGATTCATACGTTTTAGCAGCACACTACTCTAACCTAAGGTTAATGAACCAATGACCAAGATTAATTTCGGTTTAACTCAAGTATTTTAACACTTCTACGTGAGATGTCTTCGCATTATACTATACGGTGGTGAAAAAACAACAAAAAAATCACATAAGGAAGCATTAGGAGAACGACCGATAGCAATAACAGAAGTATAGAACCGTGTATAACGTTGTACTCTCTAGCTAAAGAAAATACTGCCAAAAAGCACAAAACAGCCAACCAGCTAGTTATTGTACTAAAACACCAGGGAAACACTAGGAGGAATTAAGAACTAAAAATATTCATAATGAAATCCCTTACTTCCGCGAGAGTTCAAGATCCCAGGCGGCTTGGAAAGAGGATTTGACCCCGAGCTGCATAGTGTTTCCGGTTCACCGGCGTATTCCACATGGCGCATGGCAGAAGTGTCACTGTCACCATGTCTATGACTGTCACTACCGAAAATGTCACACCTACCGAAAAAAAATCTGTTAAAGTGGAGTAAAAGTCGAATGTCTCCATCATTATCCAGTTAAATCCTCTTTCCTCTCGCTGTCGACGTTCTCATCAAAAATCAACAGACGATTAAATGTGACGCGATGCCGTAAATATAGCAGTCATAGGAGTCGTAAGCGTGCGCATGCGTAGTAGCGGAAGTTACATTATCGGTAGGTGTAACATTTTCGGTAGTGAAAAGGAGCAATGCCCGGATGGAAAGGCGGTCCGTCACATGGTGTGGCTTCACTCGTGTGTGTTCATTCTCGGGGTGATTAGATGTAAATATATTCGGAATATTCTAGCCAGGAATCTTAGAAACATGACTATAAAAAACAAAAGTCTTGTCACTTAACCAAGTTGTAGGAACAACAAATAATAACTTGACGTGTAGTTAATCAGTTGGAATCAGAAAAAGCTTATAAGAAAGGCAAAGCCCTCTAGATTATGCTTATTATACACACCTGGGATTATGTTAATTACAGTATTTGTCCCAGGTGAACCTCTAATCTGTGATTGGTTGAATCATTAAAAGACATGACAAGACTTTTGTCCTTGCAAAAACAGGTGTTATGGACTTTAACAAGCTGTGAACATCAGGACACTGTTTCATTTTGCACAGTTATTAATGTGAAAGCCCTTAGCATTAAATTGATCCATTTATTGTAACAATTGATTGATTATAAATAAAGTTATATGCCTTTTTAAGTTACTTTGTCCTTATGTGACAAGACTTTTGTCAGTGACTATATGACTGCTACAAGTCATTAGATAGATCTCTCAAATATTACGGCATACCATTTTTTACAACTTGTTTTACCATTAATTTCATTTATTGCGATTAAAACCATTAGCCAAACAAACATTAGGCAGTTGAGCTATAGATGGCAGTCTGTAGGACGTCGTTCAACGTCAAAGAGGACACAAAGGCTTGCCATAGCAATATGAGAGAGAGAGAGAGAGAGCGAGCTTGTCCTAAATTCCTCCAAGTGACCCGGAGAACTACAGTATTTCCCGGGTTTGAGTAAACTAATGACTTAACACTGTAACTCTTAATAAACTATATATATATATTAGCCCAAATTAATCTTCACATATGGCTTTCATTAGAAGTAAGATCAAGTACGGAAGGATAAACAGGTTAGTAGTGTGGCACTACATTGTAATGTAGTCTCCTGGTTAGGAACAAAATCTTTTCCTTTAAGAAGTATGCCTTTACGAAGAATTTGTAGGTAAATCAGGGAAATAATAATACAGCACATATTAATCTTAGTAATTATACAGTGGTGATAAAAGTTATATACAGTAAATGGACTGCATTTATACAGCGCTTTTCTACTCCTATGGGTACCCAAAGTGCTTTACAAATTCATTCCTCACATTCACCCATTCATACAGACATTCACACACCGGTGGCGGAGGCTGCCATGCAAGGCGCCAACCTGCACACCGCGAGCAATTTGGGGTTTAGTGTCTTGCTCAAGGACACTTTGAGGGGGTCAGGAGGAACCTGCAACCCTCCGGTTGCTGAATGATAGCACTATCTCCTGACTCCTATCTTGAATATGGGGATAAAGCTAGGAGTGTTATGCACTTGTTTCTGTAAAGGTCTTCAATCTATTTCCTTCTGTTCTGGTCATCTTATCCATATAGAATAATCTGCATTGTTTCTTTCTCCTACAAATAAGAAATCTATGGGCCATAACCTTACAAACCTCAAAAGTTCTTAATCTTGATAACCTATGTTAAACCTATGTCATGTTACTGTTGATATAGGTTATCAACAGTAATGTACTGTACTGTAATACTACCTGTAGTACTGTAATGTACCTTGATTCGACGAACCGCTGAAGCCACACAATGTTTTCACATGCGTCACAAAATAGTGTGTGCATTGGTTATTATGGACTTTGTAGTAAATGGCAGTTGCCAAGACTAGACTTCAGATGACTTACAGATCAGCTGGTGAATTAACTGGAATATTGCAGCTGGTGTAGAACCTTGTGTCCCGATTGAAGCAATACATGAAAAAGAATTTGCAATTTTTATAAATAAGATATATTCCTAGTGCAAATCAGACCCCTTCACCCCTTGGCTACACCTAGAAATTCTGTCCATAATTGTTATAAACAGAATCAGTGACAAAGGGCAGCCCTGGCGGAGTCCAACACCCACCGGGAATGAGTCTGACTTACTGCTAGGTTTATATAGGGACCTGACAGCCCACAAAAGCAGACCTCATACTCCATACTGCTGAAGCACCCCCGACAGGACCTCCCAGGGGACATGGTCATGTGCTTTTTCCAAGTCCACAAAACATATATAGACTGTTTAGACAAACTCCTATGAACCCTCCAGTGTCCTTGTGAGGGTGAAGAGCTGGTCCAGCATTCCACGGCCAGGACAGAATCTGCATTGTTCCTTTTGGATCCGAAGCTTGACTAACGAGCAGACCCTACTCTCCAGTACCCTGGCATAGACCTTTCCAGGGAGGCTGAGGAGCGTGATCCCCCTGAAGATGGAACACATCCTCCAGTCCTTTGTCTTAAAGTTTGGGACCACCAGCCCAGTCTGCCAATCCAAAGGCACTGTCCCCAACATCTACACAATGTTGAAGAGGTATGTCAGCCAAGACAACCTAACAACATCAAATGCTTTCAAGAACTCAGGGCAAATCTAATCCACTCCTGGAGCCCTACCACCGAAGAGTTTTTTGACTACTTCAGTGGCCTCAGCCTCCATGATGGGTAAGTCCTCCTCTGAGTCCTCCAGCTCTACTTCCTCCAAGGAAAGCATATCAGTGTGATTCAGGAGGTCATCGAAATACTCCTTCCACCACCTGACTATATCCCCCTTTGAGGCCAATAGTTCTCCATCCCTGCTGTAAACAGCATGGGTAAAGCCCTGCTTCCCCCTCCTGGGTTGACTGATAGTTTGATAGAATCTTTGAGACCGACTGAAAGTCCTTTTCCATGGCCTTACCAATCTCCCACAATCGAGCTTTTGCTTCAGCAACTGCCAAAGTCGCTTTCCACTTGGTCTGCCGGTACTTGCCAGCTACTTCAGGATTCCCACAAGCTACCCAAGCTCGGCAATGGAGTTCTGCAATATAGCCCATTCAGGCTCTTTGTCCCCTGACTCCCTTAGGATGCAAGAGAAGTTCTGCCAAAGGTGTGAGTCAAAGGTCTCCCAGAGAGGGGCCTCTGCCAGACGCTCCCAGCACACCCTCACTTTGCTTTTGGGTCTACCAGGTCTATCTGGCATCTGCCCCCGCCATTGGATTCAACTTACCACCAGGTGGTTATCAGTTGACAGCTCAGCCCCTCTCTTCACTCGTGTCCAAAACATGTGGACGCAGATCCAATGATATGATTACAAAATCGATCATTAAACTGTGGTCTAGAGTGCCTTCATGCTATGTCCACTTATGTTCGAACATGGACAAACTGTGGTTAGCACAGAAGTCCAATGACTGATCACCGCTTGGATTCTAATTGGGCAGGCCATTCCTCCCAAGCAAACCATTCCAGGTTTCACTGTCATTACCCACAGAGTGGAATTGAGTCTAGCCCCTCTCCAGGAGTTTGGTTCCAGAGCCTGAGCCGTGCATTGAGATGAGCCCAATTATATCTAATCAGTATCTCTCTACCTCCTGGTCCAGCTCAGGCTCCTTTCCCACCAGAGAGGTTAATACCCACATCGCATATCATGCACACGCAATTCTCACATCACTAGTGAGCTAGATTAAGATCAGTTTTTTCCTTTCCTTCAATTCTGTATGGACATTATTGCATAAGGAGCTTAAGTTTTGCTAAAACATTTCTACTATCATAGATAAAAAACTTATCTAGTATATGTTATCTAGTATATGTTTGAAAATTAGTTGAAAGTTTACCTCTGCTGCATTTGCATGAGAGCTGCTTGTGTTCCCCAAAGGAATCATAATCATTTTCTCATATGGGTTTGAGAGAAATTTATGTTGAACTCCTTTTTTGCTTTATTAACACCCCATGTGTATTATAACAAAATTACATTGCAATATTTGAGAAATTTTCAATACAGTGCTGTCCTAGTTCATTTAAATACTTTATTTCCTGTCATGCCACCCTAATATTGTTGTATGTTGTTCTGAACAGATTGCAATTTAAAAGTAGGTGTCTTCATTTGCCCATGCAGCCGTTATCACTTTTATCATTTTCAGAGTGTGCAACGTTTTTCAGGATAGCAGTTGTATCGTGTTTCAGAGGCATAACCAATTGACAAAAAAAGCGTTTCAAGTCCAACCCCAAAGTACCAAAAAAGTACCCTAGTCTGGCCACTTACCTAAGAACTATTTGCCTTGGGAGACCCTGCCAGAGGCAAATACCCCTGACAACATAGCTCCTAGGATCACAGAGGCACACAGACCCCTCCACCATGGAGATTCATGGGCTCCTACTCACCCTCCCTTTAAAACACTGACCATATGTGTTATGCGGTTTTTACAACACCCACCACCTTGACCATGGACCAGGTGTTATTTCCAAGGTAGTACCTTCAGATTTATGCATAAATATATAACCAGTGCTTCCATGTAGTTAAAAGGAAATGAAAACTGGCACCACACACAGCATGCACTTACTCACAGTAGGACAGATGGCAGGACCTGCTGACCTGGGCTTCCACAGATCAATTTTATTATTATTTTTTGCTGCAGAGTTGCCCTCCAGCACTTTTCAGGTAGTGCAGAGACATTTACCATGAGACAGGCCATATAGGTGATTTCATAACCATACATACTAGAGAAGAGTGGCCATCTGTTGGCTGGGCAATGTTCCAGGTCCAGGTGCATCAGGATAGCTACTGGATGACTGAGTGAATAAGCAGCTACTGGAAAGCCACCCATATGTCTTCCTGCTGTTTATCCTGATCAGGGTTGAGGGGGCCTGGAGCATATCCCAGTCCAATGCCGACACACACACACACACACACACACACACACACACACAGTATGTGGGGGAAAAAAAATTAATTCAACTAACTTCATGTGCTTAGGCAGGGGAAAGCAGGATTTGAACACCCAACACTAGACATATAAGGCAACAGACAGTCCCTGTGCCACTACACGACCCAGTTACTGGAAACAACTGGATGGAATAGGAATCCAAACAAACAGTCAACCAATACTGAATATACTTTTATTGGGAATATAAAAAACTGTTCTCTCTTTAGTTTTCCACATTTCTCAGCAGGAACTCCACACGTCATCCATCCAGAAAAAAAACTGTTTAAATGTGGCTATCAAAGAACCATTCAGAAAGGCCCCCTTACATGGTTCTTAAGAAGCAAATTCTTACACAAGTCTGGGATTGCGGTACCTACTGGTCTTCTCTTTCAAACTTCACAGCCAGCTTCCGGTCACTTAAGGTATGGTATGGTAGCGAGTAGGTCAGTAGGTCACTTACGTTTGAAATTATTAATTATTAAATTATTAATCATTAATTTCTTTCCTTAATGTGGCCAAGCAACCGATTAATGGGTCATGTCTTGTGCAACTGCAGGAAATGTCAATGACATTGCAATTACCAAACTTTCAGAACACCTGTCCTGTAGAAGTGCTCCAGGCTCCCTAACTATCGTTTTGCAACAGGCCAAATCTCCTGACCACTGCAGAGTTATTACCGAAGTTTGGAGATGCGCAGGCAAAGGCGACGCTCTCAAGCCTACAAAACGTGTAAAACAGAACTCCCCTCCTTCCATCTCTGTCTTCTGTAATCTTCAGCTCACCGTCTAAAAGTCCTTCCGGAGATCTGCATTTGGGGAAATCACCGGTCAGACCCATCACAGCACAAGTCTATTCCACCACTAATTAGCACCTAGCAGGGTTCAATACCATGCCCAATTCTGACAGACATTTTGAGACATCACAAGTTTACTACAGATAAGGTATTTAAAAAGTGCAGCTTTGCCCCCTTGATCAAATCATTTTGCATCAACACAGACGAGTCTTTCCAGCGGGAGGTTTGTCCGTGTAGGGACAGGCTGATGACCCCAGGACTAGCTCTGACTCACCACTATTCCTCAGCAGCTCCCCCTTGCGATGCTGCTCCATTTCCTCCACAAACTGGTCAAACAGCTTCACGTACTTTGCCAGGCTTGTCCTTTTGTAGTCTGCAGGAGGGAGAAAAGAGTGTCGGCTCCCACAAAGCTGCGGTCCCATTTAATTTAATCCATCCACTTCAAGAAAAAAAAAAACCTGCTCACGGCTTAACGGAGGTTCAAATCCCACTCCTTCAAAGACATGAGATTGCATCTCTAATGGTGTGTGGCTCAGCAGGTTAGGACTCTGTTACCGGTTCAAATCCCAGTGTCAGCAGATGAATTTCACCATTGAGCCCTTGATCAAGAATCCTTAACCCCATGTGACCAACTGGCTGACCCTGCTCTCACAGTCATACGTCACTATGGATAAAAGTGTCGACTAAATAAAGGAATTGTGAATATGTGCTGAAATATGAGCTTGGCTAACATTAATATTCGCTTAGCAAAGCATCATGGTGCTACGGTCATGCTTTTACTGCTTACGGTTACGGTCCTGGTACTGCAGAACTTTGCCCATACATCACCAGTTTTATTGTGATGAGATTGTTTGCAGGAAGCACAGCATGTAGTACAGAAACAGTACAGAATGCAACATGAGCCAATAACTATACTAGAAAATCTCCACTCATGCAGTCGAAGGGGCTGCTATATGTAACCACATATTATCTGGAAAGACACATTATACAAAATGCTGATTCAGTTACTGCTGGTTCTAATCTCATCCGATAAACAAAACAAAATTTAATCACAAACAAACACAAGTAAGAAATGTACTAGGTCACTAGCTTCTAAACCCACGGACAAAATTACCTGAGCGACCGGCTTAAAAGGCCTGGTCCTGATTGGCCACTTTCGTCCCCGTCAGGATTCACTCACCTCGAACCTTGCGCTGCTCCCCGTTGTTCTCAGTCTGCCTTGCCGTGGCGTCCCCCTTTTCCTCAGCTGTCTTGGGCTGGTCCAGCTCTTCACAGATCAGGCTGGTAAGACAGTAAGAGCACTCCGCTAAGCTTGTTCCAGCCATTCCGTTGGACTTTGCCCGGAATTAAATGGAACTAGGGCACATTTCAGTTACTACTTGCAGGTAAGCGCATTGACTGGAGGAAAGTGTAAAATCTGGCCCAAGACGCTTCATTCAACTTATTTCTCTGTCAAGTGTCACATTTAATTTTTTTCATGAAAATAAAATAATAATTTGTTGTTATTTCTTTCAAAAACCACACCCAAATTATCCAGTGAAACAACAATTTTTCAGCATTCTTCAGCTAAAATACTCGTCAGTTTCACCATCAATTTTCCCATGGAAGCCCAGGAAAAGCCCACTAAACTATGTACGAAAATAAAACTTGAAAAACAGTTTTCCAGCAGATCGGTCAATCGGCCACAATCGAAGATAGAAACCCACCACGGAAATGAAAATGCGGGCACACTGCTTAGGCCAGGGAAACCCCAATAGCCATGTCTCAATAACTGTTAAAGATAGTGAATTTTGTTGTCTTTATTTGGAATCAATCTGACTTATCAAAACCAGTGCCAACTGACTGCAACTGATGGTCTAAATCAGGGGTGTCAAACTCCAGTCCTGGAGGGCCGGAGCCCTGAACATTTTTGGGTTTCCCTTCATTTAACACGCCTGATTCAACTCCCTGTGCTAATTACCACACAGCTTGAGCTGAATCATTTGTGGTAGAACAGGGAAAGACCTAAGCTACACAGGGCTCCGCCCCCCCCCAGGACTGGAGTTTGACACCCCTGGTCTAAATTCACTGTTAAACCATGTTAAAAGAACATCTTTTACTTATACGTGGATCTTTCACTGCAATGACTTGGTATGTGAGACCACCAGTATTATTATTGTATAATCTAGAAGGCATGTGCTTTATAAACTGAAATGTCACAATAAACAACAAACCTGAAAATTCTCTGTCCAGAAAGATAAATACTAAGTCTAGTATCGGGACTCACCTAATAGTGGGGACAGCAAAAGGATCAAATTTGTCTGTGCCCTTCGGGTCAATGGGCACTGAAATCCGTCCTGTTTAGAAGATGCATTTTTAGCATAAACATCTTTCCAGTCCATCACTGGAGTATGCTGCAGCCATCTAATATTACTGCTCAATAATAATTTAAAAAACGCATACTGTAAAGGTGGTACATGAGGCTAAAATGTCTGTTTTGGTGTATTAATTTACTTACAAATCTGGATTTCAGTGCATATTTGCAAGTTATAACACAATGCCAAATGAAAAAAGTACTAAACACAATATAACTCCACGTCCGCTGAACTTTTGAGCGAGTTCTTTAAGAAAATCCCCAGTACCCGTTTTGGGGTGGACGCTGAAGGGGCTCTTCAGCAGGTGGTTCACGCCTTTGCTGACATTCACGTCCAGACGCGGGTAGCAGTACTGCAGCATGATGTCCTTGTCGCCATAGAAGCCTTTTTTAGCAGTCCCCTATGTGTTGAGACAGGGAAAAGAATCCCAATGTCGAAAGACAGCGCGAGGTGTAACGACGCAGCCGGATGGCAAGGTGGGTCTCTCCTCACCATGACCTGTACGGCGGCTGTCAGCTTCTTCCACCGGAGGACAGGGTTCCTTTCAGTCTGGAAGAAAGCCACCAGCTCCTTCCGCACATGTGTGGAAGGTTAAGGGTCACGTCTCATTCGACAGGATTCAGAAGGTGCTGAATGTCTGCAGGTCAAAGACGGTTTCGAAACTAAAACCGAGTTTGCCAACAATTACATGGAAGGCTAGTCGAATAGATAACAGATTCATCTCTCATGCCATTAGGGCACCAAAGCTCTAATGATCAAATGTATATTTCACTCGAACTAGGTAGACTGTAGTATCACGTTAGAACATTATCTTTGAAAAAATGTATACATGACCACATAGTGCAAGACTTATATAATGGGATTCCGATTAACTTGTTAGCCTGGGCATTCAGAACGTGACTAATATGGAGAAGAAAAAAAAAACACACATAACTGCACAATCAATAAAGGGAAGATTGATTCTTCTGAAGCTCTGCAAAACTTGTCAGTGCTCAGGCTGCAACATCCCTAAAATACATCAAAGCCTGGCCAAAAACATAATTCAATGTTTGTTCATAACCACCCCAGTAGCAAAGCTTAATGTCACATAAAATGTCATATAAAATGAAATGGGGTAATTGTTGAAGAATATCATGGAGAAACAATCATATGGCGCCCCCCAAAGGATGTACATGTATATCATATAGAAGCTTAAATTCATTCCTCAACGATTAAAAAAACAACAATCTTACGTCTAGCTACATCTAACCATGGCCACTTCAGAATGACAGAAAAAGGCAGATATTGTTGTATCTTAGAGCACACCTTATCAGGCACTGCGTTTTTCCAAATCTTAAGCCCTCTAAGTTCTTGCAATTAAATCACCTAAGCTAATCACTGAAATGTCAGGGACTGCTCAAATAAAGGATATCGTCAGGCACCAGAGCCAACACTTTGTCTGTCGATTCCTTGCTGCCCAGGATGTCCTGCTCAACCAGTGCATACTTTTCGAAACGCTGCTCGATCACATTGAGCGACTCCCTGTGGGAGGATGCAGGAAGGCACATTATGTCTGCTGCGAATCGCATCGAGACCTCAGTAGAAGGCAGACAGGACGGGTCTCACTTGATGGAGGGATGAACCGGATCTGAAAGCTGCACCTTCTTCACGGTGTCTTCTCCACCCTGAGGGAAGGCAGGCGGACGAGAGGAGAAGTCACGCTTAACGGTGGGAAATCACAGTTTGTGATCTCACCATAAGACTCAGAAGTAGCGCTGAACTCACACGCCACTCAGTCGCATTGACTTGAATTTACTTCATAAACACATTAAAAGCTGTCGCACCTGACAACGTCAGGACTGAGGCACTGTCAGACAGATGAATTTTCAGGATAGCTGAATGTTACTCTTGCAAACACACGGAATTGCAACATTCTATGGTAATATTTTAGAATTGTGCCCCCTACATGAATGCTGCATACAAGAGCTTATAATGTACAACCAGATTAATTTAATAAAAGGTGATAAACCTGCACTTGGTACATAGGGGAGTAAGATTAATCAGTGCCACGTGATATCAGCATGGCTGGGATGAGCCTGGCCGGCCTTCTCCTTACCCTGATGAGGCTGAGGTATTCGGCGACGGCGGAACGGCCTGCGGCGGACAGCTTCCTGGCGGCCTCGTCGCACACCCAACAGTGCACCCCTCGCCTCCCGGAGAAAACCCACATCAGGTGCCGGAAACCAAAGTCCTCTGAGGACGAGGCCAGGCGTTCCGGGAAGGACGGAGAACAAGACAGCCGTCTTACTGGGGGTGGGGGGGGGTCTCCATCCATTTATACAGGATGGCACAGTGTCACTGTAGTTGCCATCAAGGCTCCAGGGTTGTGGGTCTGGCTCCTCCCCCACCAGTGCGTGTGTGTGCGTACGCGGTTTGTATGCTATCCGCAGGACGCATGGGGTTTCATCATCTGTATACCATAGTGTTTGTCTGGATGTGCCCTGAGATGGACTGGCCCCCCTTACAGCATGGATAGGCTCCAGGATCACTATGACCTTCTAACTGGATCAGGTTAAAGTTAACATTAAGATAAAGATGCGCTTTATTAATCCCAGGGGGACATTCTAGTGCATACAGCAGCAAGAACATAGTGCACATACCAACATACATATAACGCCAAACAGACAAGGTGCAAGGACAGTACATACAAGGTAAACAAAGTAAACATAGTGCAAACAAATTTAAAGAGTACAGAGCACACAAATAAAATGTCCTGAAAAAACTGAATATTAAACGTACTACGGAAATCCCACCCATCCACCCATTTCCTCTACCCGCTTCTCCTACTCAGGGTGACGGGGGCTCTTCTAACTCGGAAGTTACAGGTGCAGGGAATAACCCAGGATGGGGCGTCAACCGATCGCAGGGCACACTCACACACCAGTCATACTACAAAAATATATAAAAATGATAATAATAAATTAGCAATGTTATATCTGCAATAAAGCACAGGATAAGAAATGATGGACTATGGAAGATGGCTGAACAGAACATTTAAGCCAAAAATGACCGTCCTGAGGGTCACTATTTCTGATGCTTACCCCGCAGTGCCCTGTCCAGGATGCGAATGGCAATTGTCATCAAAGTCCAGCACTTGGAGCAGATGTCAGCAGCACTGAGATGATGAAGAAGGAGTCACCGTCAGCACAGTTTCCTGCCATGATAAACAGCAGCATTCAGCGCAGCACTACCTGCAGCAGCGTCTGACGTCATCATAGTCCGTCATGTCAATATCAAAGACCAACTCCTTCTCCAGGGCCTGGAAGACACCGGATTTGATGGTGTTGTGTTGATTTGGCTGTGAGGAACGGAATAAGAGAACCGGTCACAACTTTGCATTAATGCGATTAATGATCTCTAGACAAACGTAAGAAAGCTACTTTAAAAACTGAGTGGAGCGATTAGATTTTGAACTTTACCGTAACCTTTACTGACCCTGTGACTATAAACAGCGCCGATGTCGATTTTGTATGGGTTCATCTTCTGAATTTCCTTCTCCAGCTCACTCTGATTGCTGAAAGACTGGTACCTTACGTAGATGTCATCTTTCAACGTGAAAGAGAACTCCCGATTTTGAAAGTAGTTCTTTGTCACTACATATTGGAGATATTAAAAGCAATGTTATAAAGGAAAATGAATCGTGCAATCACAGCTTTCGAAATTATCGCCTGTAAATCTCGATCACAGTGCGTTTGCGTTCGTGCCTCTATGGTAAGCATCAACACTTAAACAGCTTAACGAATTAGCTAACAGCGTATGACAGCAACACAGAAGTCCTGTAACGTGCCATTTTTACTTAAGCGATGTTAGCTAACACCTCGATTCAGGGTTCAATAAAACAAGAAGCATACAATTGCAAAGATTTATCGTACTACCTCAACAATGATTTTTAAAAAGTAAGTAGTTATTCGATACTCACCCCCTCCGTAGTTCAGCCACCGATAATACTGAGAAAATGGGAAAAGTCGTTTGTAATAAAGAGGCAGAAGGTCCGGCAAACTGCCTGGGTCGTAATCGGTGGTTGGCATTATTTTCAAGTGGCTTATAAACTTAGTTAGCTAAGTTAATGAGGCACTTTGAGCAGCAAAAGACCGAATTGTAGAGCAACACGGTACAGCAAGCTAACGAGCCAAAAATTAAATTTAACAGACTATTGTGATAAAACACAACCGCTACATGCAAAAATGACAGCTTCCAGTGCCGACCAAAGAAGCGCGGGAAAAAAACTGAACCGGAACCGGAAACAGTAACCCCCCTTACTGCCCCTGGAATATGTAGTACGAGGCTATGTACTGCTAAAAAGTGGTCAGTCATCATCCTGCTGACGCCGATGTAGTGGGATGGATATTTTGCTTGTAGACTGAAAGACATTATACTACAAACATGTCCAGCTAAGTTAGTAGCAGAAGTAACAAAAGTGCTGATATAAAGAAAGTAATAGTGAGTTTTTCCATATAGTTACATGAGTTTGAGTTTTTGCGGAGTTTGTTTCCCCTAGTGACATAGCAATAGACATATTTAATACTATCCAGTGTCTTTGATAATCTCGTTATTAAAAAACGAACATAAATATGGTTGCCTCATTTTGCAAAGTATCTTTATAGTGCATTAGTTGAATTTCCTTTCGTTTGACTCAATATTACAGCTGGCATACATTGTGAGTTAGGCCATTATGAGGCCGTAACTCAGTGTTCAGTTATGATGGTCTGTTGTGTGCGTATAAAATCACTTGATCGCTGGTGTTGCGTTTTTACAGCCAGCGTAAGGACGACGAAGTTTTAAACCATGATTTAAATAGCACATATAAGTCTTGCTTTTCCTTTTTCTTCCCACCAGAGGGCAGTCATTAGTTAAATAATGTTATTCCACAGGTTCACCCAGCCCCTTACGAAACCATGTACCAGACACCCACTCCCCCCGCCCCCGCCCACTATCTCCTTTGCTGCAGTCACACCGAGCCGAGCCTAACCGAGCAGAGCAGAGCAGTGCTACGGTTACAGCGGATGAGTCGTGTTTCCATGAGCCCCGTGGCAGCGTGCAGCATCTGCATTGTGAGCTAGTCCAAGACACCTCCCCTCTCTGGTATCTTGTACAGTCTCTATCTCCTTTTGTTTCAGTCCTCTGGATTTGTCTCTGCCATCAGTGGTTTCTGCTGTAGTGTGAATAGGCAGTCTGACCTCTGAAAATGAGACTGCAAATATTTCTGAATGAATGGCATATTTTAAGATGATTATATCATACTCGGCTCCTTGACAATCCCGGTGTTTATTAACTGGACATCTGACCTAATTCTGACTGTGCAGAAACATAGATTTCACCAAAGATGATTTATACAGACCAAAATATCACGTATTATCTGTATTTATGTAATGAATGACTCATGTGGGAAAAGTATTATTATCTGAAGTTCATGTAAGGGAAACTTCACACACTACATGATCATTGTTGCTGCACTTCTTTGGGTGGAGGTAGGGTGAGCAGGTCCTGGAATGGGGTCAGTTGGTGGGGATCAGTGTGATACAGCCTTGATGCTGATGCTCATGGGTGCCCTGCCTCAAGGGGTCTCAAGACCAGCCCCTCAATGGATTGTGGTTGGTGGCCCTGTGGGTTAGATAGATAGATAGATAGAGATACTTTATTTATCCCGGAGGAAATTTAGGTGTCCAGTAGCCCATACACTGTATAC
>JAODLD010000136.1:5762688-5778692 GCA_026781065.1 Mormyrops boulengeri
CCTCACCAGCCTGTCCAGTCGTCCAGCATTCCTCTTCCCAGTGCTGCCTCCCCAACACACCACAGCATAGAAAAGGAAACCACAGCATAGAAAAGGAAAAGGGGTTGCAGCTTGATGTGCACTGTGTCCTTTAGACCATGGGGGAACAGGTGGGCCAGTATGTGAGAACATTCTCCTGTCTGTTCTGACCTCATCTGTCCTTTATTTTAATGTCGTATCACAAAATCAGAGCTCTAAACTGCCTGATAGCAGAATAAAGCACTTTGGCAAAATGAATCCCATCATGTCGATGGTCCTGTGATGTGTGGCTCAGGGGGTTGGGCCACTGTGTGTGTGATTGGAAGGTTGCTGGTTTGAATCCCACTCTCAAGAGATTAGTCTGTCTGTTTGGTCCTTAAGCAAGGGTATGAACACCCCCCCCCCCCAAAAAAATAATGCTCTAGGGCATGGGTGTCAGACTCCAGCCCTGGGGGGGCAGAGCCCTGCACTTTTTTGGGTTTCCCCTCGTTTAACACACCTGATTCAACTTCTTTTTGCTAATTACCACATAGCTGTTGAGCTGAATCATTTGTGGTGGAACAGGGAAAGAACTAAGCTACACAGGGCTCCGGCCCTCCAGGACTGCAGTTTGACACCCCTGCTCTAGGGGCACTGAATAGATGGCCTGACCCTCTGCTCAGACGCCAAGATTCACTCTCACCTGTGCGTGTGTGTGTCTCAAAGAGGAGCCAGATGAGGTATATGAAAAGAAGCATTCCAATGCATTTGATCAAATGGTAAATAAAAGTACCTTCTCATTTCAAAAAGGCTGATGTTAGATGTCAATAGTACATTTCAATGCTGACTCAGCATTGGAAGTCCCTCCCTGTTTTACTGTTGAGATGCAGAGGTACTGGACATCAACACATCTGCTCCCTCTGATCACGGTCCATTTGGGTGCCCTCTGCCTGGCTCGCTCTGTTTACGTTGTTGCCTGTCTTGTGTATCACAGCAGATTTAGCAGCTCTCTGCAAACCAATATGCATGTTTCTTTTGTTCATTAAAATCTTGTTTAAGTGAACCGATTTCACACAGCGATTTGAGATACCCTGATGTTGTTTTTTTTCGATATTGTTTGTTATTATAACGAACAGAAAAAGCATTTTGTTTAGTGTTTTATGTTAGTTTGCCCCTTTAACAATCGTGAATTACTTGATACACCCTTTAAAATGAATAGATTCATGATTAATGATTCATTAATTGTTGCTCTTTTTCTGAAAAAATAAGTAACACCTTGATTGATTAATTTTGACAAAGCACAGTAAAATATCAGATATTACCAAATTTGCATTCTGTGGCTGCCGACTAAAGCAGATTTTTAATGAGGCTGAGGACTAGCATTATGGAAGGCATCTCTGGTTAGTGGATCACCCTTTATTTACCTCTCTTTTCAAAATGAAAAATGGAACAAAGCGTTTGGGTAGATGGAGAGGAACCTTGAATGCTGAAGTGGTTGTTTAGCTGAAATGAGGCAGGGGGGTGGTGGGTTCGGGGAAAAGAATGAATATAAATAGGCTTGAATTATGGGGCTGTTTGTCCTTGCAGATCCGGAGTTGTCACAAGGTGCGGCATCCCCTGTTTGAGTCCAACGAACAGGCGCCAGCATTCGTCTGCCCATGTCTGCGGGCTCTTTATAAATGAAAATGAAATGGTTCTTTATTTGGCATTGTGGAAGTACATTGGAATGATTCTTTTCATATATCCTGTCTTGGTCTCCTTTGCAACATACACATGAATATATATATATATATATAGTTAGAAGTAAAGCTTGAGATCTGAGCCATTTATCCAGCACCCCTGCAGCATTGCGAGGGGTTAAGGGTCTTGCTTAAGGGGTCACCAGACATAGGATTGTTTTGTTACAGATGGGATCTGAACCAGCAACCTTCTGATACCAGGGACCATCTAACTGTGCAATACAACCTGGAGGAGGAACATTTGCGTTTATTTACTTAGCAGAAGGTTTTCTCTAAAGCAGCTTATAAGTGAGGTTCAGAGAGCAGGGTCAGGAATAATATGGTATGGGTACCGCTGGCGCAAACCCTATAATGAAACTGCTTCGCTAGTAATATTGGCTCAAAATTTTCAGCTTGTTCACGCAACAAGATGGCTGCTGAAAATAGCTTGCGCTATTCCGCAAACAACGATGGGCACTGGTGACCAGGAAGAACGCGGGGGGCTTCTGGCGCGTGGGTGGTGTCGGATACAGATAGCCGAAGGTGGTGCCTGGATTTTCCTTTCCCCAGACAGTGGCGGGCTGCTGAGCGATGCGTAACGGTGTAGTTCAGCCAGCTTGCGAGCCAGGGAGGGGCATCAGATACCCAGAGACAATCTGCCTTTATGTCAGGCTGACCTCAATGCATCCGTTTACAAGCTCCTCAGCAGAAACAGGTGCAGCGACTGTTTTCCTGTGGCTCAATCAGATTTTTATTAGTAAAAACAGTTTCTGTGATTGGGGTGGCACA
Source organism: Mormyrops boulengeri (assembly GCA_026781065.1). Classification (NCBI taxonomy): domain Eukaryota; kingdom Metazoa; phylum Chordata; class Actinopteri; order Osteoglossiformes; family Mormyridae; genus Mormyrops; species Mormyrops boulengeri. The sequence continues at coordinate 5,765,193 of JAODLD010000136.1, forward strand.
GTGTTTAGCCCTGTTGCCTGGGGTCAGGGTTCGAGTCTATGCTCTATGTGTGTGGAGTTTGCCTGTTCTCCTCGTGTTGTTCTGGGGTGTTCTTCGGTTTACCCCCCACAGTCCAAAAGCATGCTAGAGTTAATTAAAGTTGTGAATGGTGTGTGTGTCCTCTGATTGGTTGGCATCCGATCCTGGGTTATTCCCTGCCTTCCTGCCTGTCGTTTCTGGGATAGGATCCGGAACCCTGTGACTCTGGATAGGACAAGCGGGTATAGAACATGGGTAGATGTTTCTGCAATAGAAAGTTGTAAAACGCTGGAAGGATATTGATGCATTTTTTGGGGGTGGGGAGCAAAGTAAGGGGTGAAGCTACTATAAACACCCGTAACTTACAGAACAAATTATACAGGGAGGTGTATACAGAGTATACAGAACAAAGTATACAGGCCCCAGCTGAAAGCTGATTTGTCCATGGAGTGCCCCTCCCCCATCATTCAAAACATATCATTGGCGATTCATAAGGTTTGCTCCCTCTGTATGAATTATGGCCCCTCTGATGCCTCCCCCCGCCCCACCTAAAAAATCCCAGAATTGCCCTTACATATGAAGCAAGTTTTCTGCATTTTAATGAAAATGAGGGTGTCTGGGAACTGTCCTGGCTCTTCTGGCTATGCAATTAGCTCATATAAGTTAAACGGCAAAGTGCTAACACTGAATGTCATTCAGGTCATCTGGCAGTTGAGTCCTGTCGACCAATAAAACCCACTTCATTGTACCCTCATGTCTCTGGGTCAGTTTTTAACCCAGAAGAACCAGGTTTTTCACACTTTTGTTTTGTGTAACTTGACCTGACTCAGTGTTTTTTACACACTCTGCCGATGGTGAGAATAAATGCAACAGAATTGCGTTCGGATGTGCACTAACTGGTGTATTTCTGAATGACAATAAAAATTCTTTTATCTTTCTATCAATCTGTTGGCTCATAGATTTTTTATAACACAACAATACAATGTGTTGTATATCTGAACTTACATTAAACCCTGAATTTCCCCCATATCTTGAAACTTTTTCTTGAATATAATTATTCCATAATGTCCATGAGGCTTGCTTGTGCTTACTGCCCTCCATTTATACAGAGAGAAGTTTAAAGTCCACAGCTCTGAATCTCTGTTCTGTTGCTTGGCTGAAGGCCTTTCCCATCCATCCATAACCGATACTTCTTTGTTTCAATATACTTTGGTTTATGTCCGAGTTAAACTTGGGTGATTCAGAGAAGGAGACTAATTGTTTTTGGAGCGTAAGTACTACATTGTTTGTAATAGAATTGACTGAAAGCAAATCCAGAGAATTTCATGATCTAGTAATGTTTGGGAATTGAGAGTCTTCCTTGAGCTTTGATCAGCTTCTCAATGACCACTGATTCCTGCTAGGGTTGCAAAGGGGGGTGGTAAATTTCTGGAAACTTTCCAGAAACTTTCCATTCCATTGGAAATATTCCAAGTTGGACATTTTCCATGGGAACACCTGGGAATATGTGGGAGTTAATGGAAAATTCGCAGAATTTTGCAGCCCTAATTCTTGCCTTTAATAAGGTTATTCCAAAATTGGTTCTCCTCATCAGTTTAGATGGCAGAAGAACCCCTTATTGTTATTTAATATACAGTGTCTCAATAAATAAAACATTCACACAGGTGATAGTTGCATCACTTTTGCTTACTGAAAGGTTTGGCCCAGGATGACCATGGTGTCACACGTTTCTGACTGTCTTTCGATCATAAATAAGGTTACCTCTGTATCGGGCTGTTTGTTTCCCAGTGCAAGGTTCTATTCAGAGACCATAAAGGTTGATGATGCTAAAGAATGCAAGTGACGGGCAGTTAATGAGTACCACTACGCAAGTCCCTCCATCACTTAGCACTAATAGGTTGTCACCTAGGACACTGACAATACAATTTCCTCATTAAACATATTCCATGAAGGCCTCCCACTCCATCCTGTATGCTACTTTAGTTGTCTTGGTGCCCTATGACGATGTCATACTTGTTCCTCAGATCGCAGAAACTCCACTGTAACCCCCAGTATTACATGAGGTTGACTGGCAGGCATAAAGTGTGCTCAGAATCCTAGTTTGTCCTCTTTTGTGTAATAGTAATATACCTGTTTCTGTCTTTTTCCTTGGTTTTTCTCTTTTGATCGAAGCTTGGAAACTTCTGATGTCAAGGTTGCCTTTTTTGATTGGTTGAAACCCCAATTGTGTTTTGGATACTGATCAATGGTACACGTTTCATGCTTCAGCACGTCTTTAAAACTTTACGGATAGAAGATGGAGACCTGAACGAATTAAGCTTTCATGGACTGTAAACGCAGCCATCTCTCTGCTCCCATTTTGTCGTCAGCGATGAATAATATTTTTGCAGGTTTTTTTTCCCCCTGCATTTCTGCTGTTATGCGGTGTCAGCAAGCAGAACGTAAATAGGCTCGTCGCAGCTCGTGATGTCTTGCTGTGCAGACTGGGGGACCTTAAAAGGGCTTCCAAGGTTCAGCCAGCTGTGGATAGAAACATACCAACTGTGGGAGCATGCCGAGAATGGCAGGCATCTGCTTTTGAGCTGGGGCCCCATTATAGAAACATATTCCAGCTAGTCTAAAAATTACATGGAAAAGATGTTTGTAGACAACCTCCTGAGAAGAGTGGACAACTTATAGACCTGCTGAGCCAACAGCATTAATAATTAAACCCAAATTTACATTGTAAAGAGAAATCAGGGCGTAGATGAAATCTACTTATCATGGAGATTGGTGGAGCCTCTGTCTTTGCCTAGTTTCCTAAGGTTCATTGATAGTCCCATGAAAATAGTACTATTTGACCAGTCATCATCAACTAAATTTCACTGACCTGTCGTCACATACATAGTGATCAATCCCAGCCCCGTCACATTGTTTGATCTTCTCACTGTGAAGACATGCAGGAGAGAAAGGAGGATCTTCTACTCATTCACTTTCACGAGTCTAAGAATTTCATTACGGGTCATGATGCTACATTGTTATCTGTATATGACAATAAAACTTGAAACCTGGCTCCTAGAAAGACGGCTTTGCCGTTTGCGTCATATCACTTTACACCAGTGTTTCCCGATTTGGTCCTCGAGAACCCACAGACAGTCCCGGTAGGTAGCAAAAATGTGGACTGTCTGGAAGGGAGCTGGGAGGGAGCAAAAACATGGACCGACTGTGGGTCCATGAGGACTGGATTGGGAAACACTGCTATACACAGATAAATTCCAGGTTTTCCCTGGCTGTGGCTGGACCTAAGCATGTGTGAGAGTGACCTCCATCTGGCCTGTAAGTCCTACAACTGCTCAGCACAAGTCAAGCTAAGAATTTAATTAAATCAAACAAAATGCAACTCAGAATCAGTCAAATTTTTCTCTTTCACAATACAGGCAGCTCTTATTTTAATCTGATATAAGCAAATCTACAGAAATTATTTGAGATTCACAGTTCCAGAAGCACCAAAGCAAAAAAGCAATATATACCTGTAAGTAAATTTACGTTTCATCTTTGTAATATGTGTTCTTTAGTATGTATTGCTAGTACATTTTCAAGTTTGGAATTGATGTCATTGATCCCAGGGAAAAATGGAAAATTGACACTCCTTCGAGCCGGAATCGAACCAGCGACCTAAGGATGTCTCTCTTTCTGTTTCTACAGTCCTCCGCTCTACCAACTGAGCTATCGAAGGGGTTATATAGGTAGTATGCATTTTTTGCTATAATGTGTCCTGAACAGTATGGGACAGTAAATCTAATATGTATAATTTCGCTTATGTAATTCTGTAGGGAACTGAATATTTGCTTGAATCAGACCCTCGCCTCAAAAAACAAACAAAACAACGCCAACTAATTTACATTCCCAGCTAATCTGGGTTTAGCTTCAGCTCACATTCTGCTTCAGCTTCCTGGAAAACAGCAGATACAGAGTGATGGCTTATGGTTTTACAGTCAGTGTCCTACTCCACGGGATTTAGACCAGGGCATTTCAGGGCACCTGTTACACGAGCCTGGAGTGCTATTACTCGTGAGAGAGGCATAGTCAGATGTATCTCAGAGTGCCTGGTAATGTGCTGCATGTAGTTCATGCTACCTTAAAACAATTAGAAATCATCAGACAATTACTTAACGGTTTACAGTGGCAAAACAGAAGGGAGTTCATACCAACAAAACAACTTTTTTTAAAAGTATCCCTTGTGGTTAACTGAAGGAAATCCATCCATCCGTCTTTCACTGCTAAAGCCCTTTCCTAACGGATAATAAAAGTAATCTGATTCTGATTCATATCCTGGTCGGGGTCACAGGGGATCCAGGAGCCTGTCCCAGGCAGCATACGACACAAGGAATAAACAAGGGACAAATTTTACCTGTAAATGATCTTTTTTTAACATGACAATGCCAACGGCAATAAAATAACACCCTGCTGAAACAGGTTTTGGTGCCTTTGTAAATCCTTTGTCAAGGCATTCCAGACAATCTAAACTTTATTGATTTGTAAGGATGTGTTTCACATCCAGTGCAAGGGAGTGGAGGGTACATTTTAGCACTGAGGCAGGATTTCCCAGTCCAGTCCTTGGGGACCCAAGGACAATCCATGTTTTTGCTCCCTCCCAGCTCCCTGAAAAACGTGGACTGTCTGTGTCCCCGAGGACTGGACTAGGAAACACTGCACTACACTAGGGAATGGGACCTATAGAAGTATTTCTCATCCATTTATAACCACCTTTGAACATGCAGTGAGAAAATATCCTGGCTTGTCCTGACTGAGGTAGGTACCATAGAACTCCGCTTTCCCCATAAATTATGCACACAGCAGATATGAGACCCGAGGTTAGCAGACCTCCTGGCCCAGTGCCCTTGGAGATAAGTCTCTGCTACCTGATGGTCGGAGAGTCTATTTGTTCCGCATGCATTTCTAGACTCGCATTCTATTTTTCACCCCCCCCCAACCATGCGGCATGAAGGGTGAAAACCATCGCAGTAGTCTGCCTGCCTGTCCGCTCCATTAAGCACGCCTCAGGAATTGAGGCCGCCTCACCATGGCCGCTGTCATGGAAACTACACACGCATCTTACGGCCGGACCTGCATTTGCACAGAGGCCATGGGATGGATCGTTGGGGCTGAGTGGACTGACGGTGCCGTCGTGTAAATAGGATATGCGGCAGAGGGGCCGTGGAAGAGATGGACAACCACAACCCCTTTTTTAACATTCTGCAGCTGCAGACGATAGATGAAAACGTGACCACCTCCGGCTGGTCACCTTCGACGCGCCTCGCGACAAATAACGTCGATATTGTTTTCACTGCTTCCATGGCTAGAAACTCAGAGCTTTTCATTCATGAAATGGAAACTGTTTCCCCTATCTATGCATTTATGTTCCATACACTGTAGGGGAATACATTAATATTGATAAATCAGAGAGTGGATTGGACCATAAACCCATTAACAACGATGGATCTCTGTTTAATTTCTTCTCTGGGAATGAGTAAAGCCTGATATGAGTCTGGCCAGAAATTTCCCCCCCCACCACCGGTCTCAATGGAGATTAAAAGCAAATGTACTGAAATTAGACTTGACGTTATCCTGCTGTAGCACTCTTCCTATAGCCAGAGACTGGGACCAGGATAGCAAGTGAGTTCACGGGCGCTTCCCAAGAAACGGAGAAATGATGGGCCAGAGTCTGTGGTCGCCTGTCAATTCGAGATGATAATCACACAGCCACATGGGAGTTTAGCACTGAGTGCAACTGTCCCTGGCCAGGAGCGGATTGGCTACTGTTAGCGACACCCAAAATAATTTTTTTCCCCTTGAATATTTTTGCCTGTGTTTGTCCTGGAATCTGCTTTATTGTTTTTCTCCCACAGGTTACATTCCATCTATCGTTCCCTACTTTACAGATAGCCACAAAAAACAAATGGAAAAGACACGTTTCTGAAAAGTTTAAGATGACTTCTGTGTCATGGCGTGGTTTGTGAGTAGCATCTGGGAAAGAATCTCTTCTTTACATGTGGGAAGGGATGAAAGGTTCGTTAATAAGACCGGGCAACCTCAGGATGGCAGGATGATCAAAAGATCTGTTACCCGAGAACAGCTAATTCTTAATTAGTTAACGCTTAATTAACAATTCACCTGTGACTAGGATATATATAACTATATATATATATATGTGACTAGGTATAAATAATATAGTATGCCAATGCTTCTTAGAGTTGTATCTTTTGTAAACCTTTTATCACTGGGATCTGTTTACCAATTTTTTCAAGAATGTTGTGCATCTTTTGAGAAGATCCTCAGTCATGCTACAGAAGCTGCTTCAGATTCATTTCTCTGTACATGTTAATTGCACGAGTTCTAATTCATGCTCCACTTGTAATCTCCAGCAATGATCATCATCCATGGAAAAAAACAGTAATTGAACCACTGGAAGACTTGAAAGGAACCTTGAATAACTTGGCAATAAGCACATTTTTAAATTAGCAAAATATTTTTGGAGAGTTGTATTTTGCTCTCACCTGTGGAATTACTCTATAAACAACGTTTCTTTTTGGTTTACTGTTGATGGGATGACCTCCGTGGAGGTATCCCTTAAATGTCCTCTGCTGACGTCAAAGGTGCTCACTGAGTGATCTTTCAGTCGATTTCTCTAATGGCCAAACAGTGTAGATGGCTCAGAGGAGCACTGAAGCATCTCTGCATCTTTATCAATGTCTGAAGGAAAACAGAGCGGACCAGGTGGGACAATCACCTCCTATGAGAGAAGGAGCAGCTATACAAAAAATTGGATGCAGTGGTCAAACATCACAGGCTGATCTATGTTTTTTGCCTTATGGTTTCGGGAAGAAGATACTCTTACTTTCAGAAAAAGATATTCTTACTGAAGAAGATATTCTTTGCTATGTTTCATGTTGGCAAAGTGGCAAAAAAATGTATTGCCCAGCACATTGTGAATCAGTTCAGATGCTTATGTTATAAACGCCCGTGTTTGGAATGAAAGATGAGTTCACCTTTGAAGAAGTCCAGAATTTCTGTTTTCTCAGCCAGTGGGAAATCAATAAAGAATTTACTGGGGAATTAGTCTTATCTTTTAATCTTTTGATGAAATGCAGTTAGCAGGCTATACCCCCCTTGCCTGTTTTGTGACACAGTGTAGAAGGTCTGTCCTCCTGCTGTGTTCATTAGGGAAAAAACTTAATTAGTCATGGACTGTCCAAAAATTAAAAACTTGTACTGGCCCAGTTGCATTAAGCTTCAGTCTGAGGTACTGTTAAAGGAATCCTAAGACTACTTGTGATTTACAGTGTAATGTCACTGTAATCTACTAACCATCTCCTGAGTTTAGCATCCAGGAAAATAAATGAATTAACTGTCTTGTACCTAGTGCATCCTGGGATAGGCGTCAGGATCCCTGAAAGCAAGATGGAGTAGGCAAAAAGTTTCCCCACGGGGATTAATAAAGTATCACTGTTCTATATAATGCAGGCTTTCATTAACATTAAGTTTTGTCAGTTTCCATTAAATTGTTTGTAGTAAATTTTTTGTCATTGTTCATCACTGCATTCTTATTGATGAACCAAAAGTTACCAGGGCACGGGTTGGGTGGCTCCCCCTGGTCTGCCGTCCATGTATGGATGCATGGATGGTTGGATGCAGCCATGAATGTAGTAGAAAACTGTTTAATATATGCACCAGCCTGGAAGGACCTGAACTTCGGTCTATCTTCCATTTGAGCGACACAACCTATTTATTGCTGGCTGAAAAGATGAAAAATATACACCGCCTCACTCTGAGCCCAGAAGGAGTGGAGCGTGTGCCGGAGCTGAGGCCCAAGTTGGTGGGTCTCCTCCTTGGGATGGACAGGCCAGTCGCTGCCTGACGAAGTGCCCTGCGAGACGAAGTGGTGTCCCTGCAGGACCAGGGTGCAAGATGCAAGAAGGACAAAGGCTATAAATACACAGGACTGCACATAGCGCACATGTACTGGAGCTACTCAGGTCCAAGTGCAGCAAAATACAATAAATACCTGGTTGGTATATATATCGACAAAATACACACTGCACAGGACAGCTGAGGGTAATACAGACAGCACAGACACAAGTCAGATTATGGCCTGTTTGCTCAGCAATTATTTTTTGCTTTTAATGAAATCCTTGGAGGGCATTGGAGTATATAACAAATAACATAAGAAAAACACATGACAGAATATGCAATAGGTGGCTAAAGTACCTATGTCCACCTGCTAGCTTGCAGAAAATCTGTCGCGCTGACTGGAGCACCCAAAGAAGGCGAGGAGCGTGTGCTTGATGTCACGTACAAATCACATGGAAGAACAGCGGTCACATTTACATGCAGATTGTAAACATCATTATGGTATCGAACATTAACAGGTACTACACCTTCTTCATAATATATCGTAGGTAGTAAGAGAGAGTTTGATATTGGTGGTGGGGGCAATGTAATTATTAAATTATCAAATAATAATTAATTAAAATATTTTTTGGCGTACGAATGCAGCCAAATAAATTATTGGGGGGGTACACGTCCCCCGTGGTTCCTATGCCCCTGGACCCATCTAACCACTTACCGGGGGGGGTCTGGATCGCATCGCAAACAGCAAAAAGCAGCTTTTATAGCTATAATAGTTGTATTGGAGTAACGGGTTCATCGCAATGTTATGTTACAAACCCCTTCCAAGCACAAATACACAGCACCTCCGTTTTCCGCCGTTCTTTTTAAATTGCCGCTGCTGCTACACCGTTAGCTAGCCTTCCCTCTATCAGATTCCTAGTCATTTTAACAACCTCATTAAGAGTGCACAGACGAAGGTGTAGATTGCAATTATTCAGTTTCGGCCCCTCCCCTGACAAATTACACCCTGGCAGGCTACAAAGAAAACCTTGACTGTTTACCCATGATTCCCCAGAACAGGCTGTGCTCTCCGGTCTCGCCGCGTTAGCAAGGCTGCTCGCGCAGCGCTGAGCTGCACGTGTCCGCTGGTGCGGAGCGCGCGCTGCTATAATACTCGATAATGTATCTGTGAGCAGGTGACAATTTTACAGTCATTGGTTGCTAATGCGTCTTTCTCCTGATAACATGTAATTCAAATCTGAAAACGAATTCTATTCTCGTGCTAGTCTATAATATAATAATTATTTTTGTTGTTTTTGCTGTTGTTGTTTAATAATTTTAATATTAATATTATTTAAAGATAGTAAATATTAATTTAGTTCAATACAATTTATATATTTTATTGCTAAATAATATTATATAGTGAGAAATACATGTAGAACATTTTCCATAAGAAACTTAATATATTTGATATTACTTGTTATTAATTTTAGGGTGATATGATGGCTCTGGTCGATGCATGGAGTTTTCATGATTTCTGGTCATCACCGGTGTTCTCCTGCTATGTTTGTTACCTGCTGCAGTCCAGAAACATGCCGTTAGGCTAATTTGTGTGTCTAAATTGCATTAATGTGTCCTGTGATTGACTGGCATACCATTCCGGATGTATTCCTGCCTTGGGTCCCCTTCTGCAAACAACAATCTAAGGACTGTTGTCTGCCCAATACTTATTAATTATTGTGAAAACCATGACATTTTAACACATTATTAAAATAGATGGGCCATCATATGCATTTGGTTGGAAGAATTTTTTGATGGCCCTCACTCAGTCTGTGACGTGTTTTTCGGTCAGTATGTGACGTGTTTTTCGGTCAGTCTGTGATGTGTTATTTGCAGTCCTCATTGTCTTCATGATCGGCCACAGGTGTTTAAATCAGACGTCGTGCAGGATTATAATGTAGACTAAAGCACGGCAAAAGTGAGGGAGGATGATGGGTAACGAGATAAAGAGACAGCACCTCGATGACTGTTACTATTATGTAGCTAAAGGGAACTTAAAATCATCGTGACCTTTGTTGCGATGAACTTGGAGTTCTGAGTTCTGTGTAATCATAGGTGTCAAGTCTCATGTGACCAATCAGTGGTGCCACGGTGTCTTGTAACTTTTGTACTGTGTATTGCTTATATATGCACTTTTCAGACTGATATGTGCTGACAGTTTTTAGGTGGATATACGGTGAATCCTGTTTTTTAGAAGTGGGTATCCGCTGTATACAGTCTGTCATCTCCCCATTTGGCCAGCAGGTGTCGCTCACCATCCTGTTTTCCCAGCGTTTCCCTAAGTTGGCATTGTTCTGTTCTCTAGTGTGTTCCCCTGCTCCCTAGGTTGCTGCGTGGCTGAATGAGCTAAGCATGCAACTGAGAACTGTGCTCCCCTACCATCGTGGGGCCTTGTTGGAAATTTTGAGTTTGGTTCTCCCCTTGTTAGTTCTTTTGTACTTGTTATTTCTATTGATTCTTCTTTTGTACCTTTGTTAGGTTTCCCTGCATGTGTTTAGTTTTGAAATTTCAGTTCCTAGTTTCTCAAAGTGTTTCAGTTTTAGTGTTTAGTGATTATTAGTGTTACATGTGTCCTGTTACTCTTAGTTCCTAGGCTTTGGTTAATTGTCAATGGTTCTCGCCTGTCCCTTGTCTAGTCTCGCTATCTGTGTACATACACAAGTAGTATTACACAGACGTCTTAGGCAATTAAAAGACATGTTTAAAACTATTTATCTGGGTAGTGCGTGCAAATTGGCTCTGAACAAAGATCACAATTTAACATTGCAACATATGCAAATGAAGAGTAACAATAAAAACTAGTAAAAATTTCTTCTGTTCCCTAAAACATTTATGATATCTAGTTGGATGAGGAACACTGCTTCAGTTCTCAAACCTCTCCTGAAGGGCACCTCAGCCATTCCATGTACTTATTCATTTTTACCACCAGCTCACTTAATTAATTAATTAAATTAGTTAAAAAGTCAATGAGATAATGATTAGCTGTACGAGGTGTGCTAGTGGTCAAGTCATACATGAGTGTATTGAATGGTTGCTGCAAATTCTGGTGTAATTTTAGGAGAGGTTTTGACAGGGACGGGGTCAAGTCATTCCTTGGTGAGTCCGAGTCAAGTCTTGAGTCAAAACATCGCAGTCCGAGTCAAGTCTTGAGTCATTTGCCCTCAAGTCCAAGTTGAGTCCAAGTCATCATTTTTGCTGTCAAGTCACAAGTCATCAAATTTGTGACTTGAGTTGTGAGTCATGTAACTTGAGTCCCTACCTATGTCAGTTTTTTTTTACCCTTAGTGCTGCAGCAAAAACCTGCCACAGTATGTCATACAATACGTTCTTCATAGGGAAAGATTGAAAAGAGAGTGTCCATTCATAGTTGTCCTCGCATAGTTCTGTGTATATGCAGGGAGTGATGCATCTTTCCAACAAGCTATCTCAGGAGACCGTGCATTCAGCCAATTGAAAATTCAGACAGCTGAGAATAAATATACACTGAAACTATAAAATGTAGTATCCAGAGGGCAACTATAATCTTAAGTCTTCTCGAGTCATAGGGTCCAATTCGAGTCCAAGTCTCGAGTCTTTTGCCCTCAAGTCCAACTTGAGTCCAATCTCTCCATCAGTTTTGCCGAGTCGAGTCACAAGTCATCAAATTTGTGACTTGAGTCCAAGTTGAGTACGGAGTCAGTGCCTCGAGCCCCCACCTCTGGATTTTGAAATGGCTAAGTTGACACACTTTGACAGGCGTTATAGCAGTGTTACATCAACATGATAATCATTTAAGCAGCATTTTCTTTGGCTGCCTAAGACTTTTGCACAGTATGATATGGGCCTGTACAGTACTGCTGATTTCCCAGCAGGTCATGGTATATACTACCTGCTAGTCTTTCTGTGTTTGTTGTAGCAGGTTTCCTTACTTGCCTTCCCGTTGCTTTCCCTTGCATTTTTTCTCCGACCTAGTTAGTTCTGTTTTTCTACCTGCCTTGGTTTTGACCCCTTGTGGTTCCTTTGTTTCCCATTCGTTAGCCTTTGCAGTAATAATACCCTTTGTTGAAACAAACTACCCTGTGGATTGTTCCTTCCATCACGTCCCACCACAACATGCCCAATCTTCCCGTCCCATATTGAAAACTTGTGTGTTATCTGCAAATTTTTATTGCTTGGGAAAAGTTATCATAGGGAACCCACCCTCTCAGCTGGGCAAGTTTATTGAGACCGCAGCTTTTTGAAGGCTCACTGTTTTCATGGCACCTAGGTTGACATGTATGCTGATGTGTAATTCATTTTTAATCTATAGTGACAAAACAAGCTGATTGTGATGGACGGTAAGGACAGAGGAGCCAGACCCCGTGATGCGGCAGCGAACAGGTTTAATTAACAACCTGGGAGCAAACGCAGCCAAGGGGTAAATCCACAATCGTAATCGGAAGGCAGGCAAGATTTCATTGTCCGGAAGAATCGGTCCTACGAGGAGAGACGGGACAGGACGACGATGGGAAGGGAGGAACGAAGCGGATGAGGTAGCAGGGCAGGACGGAGCAGGAAGGCAGGGCAGATCGGAGAGGGCAGGTCGATGGGTCAGGCGTGACAGGTAGGGCAGGCAGAACAGCGGGGCAGGACACAGCAGGCAGCGCAATCGTGGGAGACAAAAGACAGAGAATTGCTCAGTAAGGGACACTGGAAGGAATGGCAGCAATACTTCGCAGTGAGCCACTGGGCTCGTCTGCTGAAGAAGTGGAGCGATTAGCTGAGGATCGTTTGCAGGTGCTTGGTCCCGCCCATGTGGGCGTGACACAGATATTCATTTGCTGGTCTATCTGAGCCAAATGTGACAATGACGATGAGACTTCACTGTTGCAATCAGCTCTTACTTTAATATGATTCAGCCAATTGTGATTTGCACACTAAAATAAGTTGTAAATTACACTGAGGATGTCCAACTGACCTTGAAGTGGTTTTGTTTTACTCGTTGAAAGGAATAGCAGGCACAGGTTTCTGGATCAATATGTTTGATTATATTTTTGTGTATGTTCCAATTTTAATCATTTTTGTGAGGTTGTTTAATGAAACAAAGTGAATACTGGTAGGTAATTTTAATGTTTTGCTTGTTTCACATAAAAATGTTTTTCTGAGACATACAGTGTTTCTTTGCTTTCACACTTAGGATTTGTTTTATTTTCTTTGTTAAAGTTAATACCTGAAAATGAAGGTCTTTTCAGCTATTAAGCGTACATGTAATGGTCGTCAGGCTTCTGATTTTAGAGCCATTTGCCAAACTGGTTTTAGATTTTATTTTTTTGTTCATAAACATTCGCCTCCTGTTTTGAGAGCAACGTCATAAACGGAAAAAAAACTTGTTTGAGTCGTTCAAAAGAAATGACATTTTGTGGCAGTGTAACCAAATTACAATATGTTCATATTAAGAAACATTTTTTGTCATCATTGCAGTACAGGAAAAACAACATCATAACCTGTGTGTGGGGGGGGGGGGGGGGCAGAAATGTTATACGGCACACAAAGTTTTTTTAAAAATAAAAGGTGGAGAACCACATGCCTATAGTA
>JAODLD010000136.1:5778792-5788968 GCA_026781065.1 Mormyrops boulengeri
ACCCTAGCCCACCCCGAAGTCCTCCCCCCCCCCCCCCCCCCCCCCCCCCCCCCCCCCCCCCCCCCCCCCCCCCCCCCCCCCCCCCCAGACAGGGGATCCTGCACACAAAGAGTTTTTCAATATAAAAGGTGGAGATCCACATGCCTAGAGTATTACATGGCATGTGTGTTTCTTTGTGTGTGGTTGGGGGGGCATATCTTCAGCGTAAGGAAGGGTGGGGTTCTGATTGGGGGAGTACGGGGAGGGCTTTTTTCCCAGAGATTTCTACGCTTGATAAGCCAAGGGGGTGGAGCCAGGAAGCCGTGTGACAGCACTATGTGACACCCCCCCCAAGTGCATGATCCAGTCCCTTTGTTCCAGAACTCCCTTTAAATCATAATGGTCACATCCCCCCATCCCATATTATGTTCACTGGGGAGTGATTTGATGCACCGTTCCCAGCTTTCACACTGGCCTCTGTGGCCAAACATTCAGTCACGTTCAATTTGTTTCATGGTTTAATGAAAATGTCCACTAAATAACATGTTTCTGTGTGTATATGCAATTGCCGGTCATGTTTTATAATGAAAGTTTGAGCATATTGATAATGTTTACATTGGTTGCATTCAGCTGAGCTAGGGACCATGTTTATATTTAATTTTACATTTTAACAAAAAATGATCTGATTGACCTTAGAGCTCTAGATATCAAAGATGCATCATTTTTATAGTATCTTAGCTGACACTTTTATTATAAACAAACTTGTCAATCAAGAAAATGTTTTGCGCAATTACGCATGGATATTTGTTGAAGAAGACGTTATGGTCTGTAGTAGGCTTGTACTTGAGCCCAAAAAAAAGAGTATTTAAATGTCTAAATATGATCATTTATATTTCTTTCAGACACTTTCTGAAGTAGCATCTCTAGTGTTTTTACATCATGTCCTCGTGTATTGTTTTTATGTCCTGGTGCATTATGGGGTTATGGCCTTTTTTGTTCATGTTAAACCTTCGGTTGTCCCTCTGCAGTCCTCCAGCCTGTGGGTACACTGAGGAGAGAAAGCCTGTCCACCCACAGCTCCATCCCTTGGTGTTGAACACCTAGCGACGAGCAGCACCCACGGGAGACAAGGCTTGTTGGCATGTCAGGTCGGCCGAGACGCTGTCACAACCCAATTACGAAGCTCCGCAGGCCACGTGTGGTATCCCGTCCTCTACCATGCTGCGATGCGATATGGGCTATGCTGCCAGCGGGCCCTCCTCTTCCGTGGTGTTCCCCTTTGAACCCTAGTGCACTTCTTCAGCATCGTGGGGCTGAGCTGCCACCCGTTAATCACCCACAAACAGGGGCACCTGGCAGTGGGACTGAACGCCCCCTTTGTAAATCCGTAATTCCCTCTGGCACCCTCCCTCTGCCGGCACTCTCCACCTGGGCCCCGTCCTCATCATCTCTCTCTGCACAAAACCTCTCCTGTTAATAATGAAAAGACAGACTGCTTACATGCAGCATATAAATGCCGTTCAGAATTTTGTCAAGATACTGAAGAAAGTGGATCCATTTTCCCAGATTTCCTTGTCACTTGTACATTACTTGGATGATGGGGTTCAGGGAACTAAGCTCATGTGCCTTTGATCAGAAGGTCGTCTGTTCATGCCTGACCTGCGCACGATAGTCACATGTCTGTGGGACCTTGAGCAAGACCCTTTTACCCCAAGCTCACTGGGCACTGAAGGGTGGCTGCCCCTTCATTGTGAGCCCCAAGCTTGCCCTCACCTGTCCGGAGAGGAAGATGTGGAAAGAGAGACAAATTTTAATTTATAAATGGCTGAATATGCACTCAATATGCCTCAGGCTTTGCTCTATCACTATTGTGTGTGTATCTATGTCACAAAGGAGGGGGTAGATGGGATATCTGAAAAGAAGCCTTCCAGTGTGTTTGGGTTAAATAAAGCATCATTTCATTGCTCACTGGCTAGCACTGATCAAGTAGTCAAGTAGGCCATTAACATCATTTTTAACCATACACAGTTGAGTACAGTACACAGTTAAAAATGAAATGGTGTTTCCCTTGGACCAAGATAATACACAAATTAACACAAGATTAACATGTATCAACCAAGCCACATAGAGTGCATGGTGCGCATAAACGCTGGTTCCCATAAACATTGCATGATGCAAAAAGATAACTGACACTGCCTCCAAGCGGCTGTGGTGCGGCTTACGGCCAAAACACCACCTTTTGCATCGATATATGTTTGGTTGGCCCAACAGTTGTGTCTCTACTGTAGCTGTTTGAAAAGCTGGTGAACCTCAAACACTGCAAGATTGTGTGTCGCTGCGGCTGCCCCAGGCAAAGCAGCTGACCTGGGTACCATATGGAGAACCATAGGCAGAGCAATTACATTTTTCAGCTGGCTGGGCAGGGGTTCATCCCTGTCAACGGGGGTCATGTTTGGGGTCAAACCTGGAACCATTGTCTTCCCCTTCCTGTGTGCTAAATGACCAATCGCTGTTTCTGCGAACCTCAAAATGGTGCCTGCAAGATTCTTACTGAATAACGATCCCCACTGTAAGGGCTTTGATGTGATGCCGGCGAGAGTTAGAACTGAGGGAGGTATCAAAGTAGTCGTAGGTTTGCGGGCAGATGCAAAGTTTCAATACACTTTAACGAGATATGCAGGGAAAATCGAATAAACAGACGAAGCTGTTTTGTTTTTTACAAAGAAAAAAAAATATGGAAAGAGCCCAGTGTTCAGGCAAAGCTGTTTAAATGGAGATTGATGAAACCTTTACCTTTGAAGCATAATTTTTTTGCCTGTGATGAATATTCACTTTGAGAATCTTAATCAAAAGGCTCCATTATAACATGCACCAGGCACATCTGCTGAGTTACCTAGCAACCTGCTTTTTTTCTCCAGTTCTCATCATTACTGTTCACAACTGTTGTTGTTCCTGCTGTCATGACCGCTGCTGTGAACCTACACTGGTGCAAGCCTCCATTCGCTCGGTGCCGCCGCGTAACAGGCTGAAATTATCGATACTTCCTGATAAGCATGTGTAAGGTTTGAAAAGCACGTTATATATAGCAAATCCAGAGGCTATGACTAGTATGTGCTGAGTGATAATTGTCCTAAATTAAAGTGCTGAAGGCTAGTTAGAGTGTGTGTTGCCCAAACACACACACACACACATACACACACGCACACACACACACACACACACACACACACACAGATTAGGTATCTATATCTTTGTAGAGACTCTTCATTCATTTCTATGGGCATAAACCTAATCCTAACTATGACAACCTTAACTTCTACCCAGCCATCAGTAACCAAACCAGAATACAAGATTTTTGGCATTTTTAGCTTTTAGATTCACTGATTTCATAAAAATGAGTTTCCCTTTGTGAGGACCAAATGTACAGAAGGGACAGTTGACCTTGGACCACCAGAGGTTTTTTTTTCTCCCTGCTCTGGAGTTTTTGATTCTTCTCCTCCATTATCATCTGGCTTTCTTTCTTTCTTTTTCTTTCTTTCTTTCTTTCCCTTTGTCCCTTTTTCATGCACCATTCTGTATAAAAATGAATTGAATTGACTTATGAGGGGAGGTTAGCTGAGCTGAATCTTTTTAGTCTTGAGCAAAGGAGACTAAGGGGGGACATGATCCAGATATAGATAAGATTCTAACAGGTCTGGATGCTATTCAGCCAAATGGCTACTTCAATATTAGTTTAAATACTAGAACTTGTGGCCATAAGTAGAAATTGGCCTCCTCTCGTTTGTAAATTTCTCATGTTCTTATGAAAATTGACATGAAAGCATGAACACATACTACAATATCATTCAGTTCAAAAATCTTTTATGGTACTTTTATAGTATGACAAAAACATGCTGTGAAAACAGGGAAAGATGTGGCCAAATAAGCTGAAATGCATGTTTGCACGGCGAAGCATGAGCCTTCCTTTGCAAATCCCCTGCCTCAAAGTCACTGCGATACAAGTGAACTCAGGATTTACGAGACCATATAAGCTACTGGCCACAGACCAGGTGTGGCAGAACGGAGATGTGGGCTGAGAGGATGCTGGGTGTGTCAGCGAGAGAGATTTACTTTATTACACCTCAACAGACGGCCAAGGAAAATGGATAGGTCGTTTTAAAACTGTTGACGTGTTTCCTGCATGTCTTTGATTGCAAGGGTATCCATCTGGCCTCTTCCAAATGCTTATCAGGTACAGGGTCACGGTAAGCAGCCATGAGAGGGAACGCGACAACACAGCAGAATAGGATGGATGGTCTTGGATTAAATGGGAACGATAAAATAAAGTTTAGGGGCTTGATCGCAGAATGTAGACCGGTGTGGCATTTTGCATTGAAAAATCAGGTCCTCTACATGGTTTTGGACGAAACAGGCTAGCATGAGGCAACATTAGGAGGAAAAGCAGAGTCCTGCCATAATGCTTAATGGCCAACTGTATCATGCTGGCAGAACATCTTGGGTTGGCCCCCAGGGGCTGCGGGGGCCACGGCTGAGGGAATTGTTGATTCCCTTTTCCTATCCAGATGTTGGCCTAATTTACCCAGACTGCTAACGTATGCAGAATGCTTCGCTCCCCTTGGACTGTATGCACGAGCACGTGGCCTCATTCACACGGCGGGGCTGCTGCTGTTTTCTCGAGGCAAAATTTGGTGCCACCCAACCGCAGCTGTGCGACGGGCCTGATTAAATCGGTCGCGTGCCACCGAGCACCTTCCCGCTGAGCGCATGTCCCGGATCAGCTGCGACCCTCCAGTCCGGTGACATTCCCTGGGGATCGAAGAAATCTGACTGCGATGACACATCAGCCACAGGTAAATCCAGGCAAAGGGGAGGAACTTCACTGGAGGAAGTATCAGCGTAATGTAATATCGAGGTTAACATAATTTGGTCAATTGTTTACAAACACTGTTAATTTCGATGTACTACAAATAGGTTAATCCTAGGGGGCACCACCTGCTTAATCCAAGCCCTACAGGTTAGTTGTGTCTAAGGAATCTTCTCATCCTTACTGACTGCTGCAGAGTGGCACCCCCAACTGGCAGGATTCTATAACTATTGCACTGCCTTGTGGCAAAAGTGGCAGCCTTAATCAAACTCTCGTGGGACCCATATAAACCTTGTCAGTGTCAAATTAGCGCCGTCTGTCCCACTGTGCTGGAAATTGGGACGTCAGCTGTCTCTAAATATGATTCCTTAATTAGTGTCAGTGACACCAGAAAACATGAAGTTGACATGTAAGGAACGTATCCATTTCTGTAACGTGGAGCGGCGGCATTTTTCAAGATAAGTTCTGCATCTTACCTGGATCATAATGCTAGGTTCTGCTGAGCAACCTGCCGACCGGCCCGCAGCCTTGAGGCGAGCCTCTTAACCTTTGGCACGCTTCTCCTGGTGCACGGCCTTCCTCGAACACCGGTGGCAGTCGGTGCCTCCCTCTCCCCAATGCAGATGTTGTGTCTCGAGGCCAACATCACCCGACCTCGGTCTCCCTGGAGGACAGATAGCACGTGTCAGGCTGATAGGGGAGGAATTTCACACCGGCCCTGCGGACGGCTTCTTATCTCCTCTGCGATGTGCGGAATGACACAGGAAAGGATGGCGGAGAGGCGGAGGAACAGGCGGGAGATTGAGAAGGAGAGAGGGAGGGCGATGGATCAAAATGTCGAAGTGCTGGACCGCAGCGAGTTAGCTTGGCCGGGGGATGCTGGCGTTCTGGTGACTCCCAGCATCCTCCTGGCCATCACACCTCCTCTGCAGCTTCATAGCACTTTCAGCTGAAACTGCTCTGTCCTAGAAGCCAGAAAACTGCCAAGAGCACAGCCCAGGGGTTTAAAGCCGGGAGTGTGGGGGTGGGGTGCAGGGGCAGATACTGCTTAACCAAGCATCTTTATGCTCCTCTCACAGCCCTGAAACTAATTTCTTGCCTCTTTTGTGTTTTCCTCTAGATTGTGTTTCAGTTCAGCTGCTCAGAAGCCCACTATCGCTGAATGTGAAATGTATATTTATGATTTTCTTCACTCTGTAGGCTAATCTAGCCACAAATGCTCGGCTGGTCATGAGGTAGTGGCACAACATGCCAGGCAGTTTGAAGAATCGGAAATATTCCAGTATTAGATACGGGGCATAAATGGACCCCCAAGTTTCACCATTATGCAATCGTCTGGAAGCGAACAAGGTCCTTTGCATGACCCCTCCCCAACAAAGGCGTCACCTTCAGCTGCCGATTATGCATCTGGCTGATTTTACAGAGTCTAAACAGGTTTGGCTTGGTAGTGATCCAAGAACTATTCCTTCTGCTCTGCAGAGGCTAGATAAAGGGAAGCCTTGCGGCTTGTGAAAGTGAAGCAAAACACAACCTGGGGTGTGTACTTCATGTCAAATTATCACCTATTTTGAAGTGTTTACCAGTAGTTCTTCTGCAAAAGATTCAAAGATCAAAGGAGATCCAGTCACACACCAGACATATTGCTTTTCACATAACCTTTCTGAGATATTTTTTTTCTTTATTGGTGTTTTTTAGGTGTTCTGAATATTGAGAAACATTTTATGGCAGTCAGTTTATGGCAGTCAAATCGCACAAATGAAATATTTATGTGTTTATCTATGATATTCAGGGTTTTAGAGTTTGAGTTTTCATTGGTAGCTTTGTGGGTTAGGATCAGAAAGTCATCTGTTCAAATCCCGGGGTAGGCAGAGTAATTTCACGGCTTGTACCTTGAGCAATGCCCTTAACCCCATTTGCTCCAGGGACCCTGCATTCACAACTGAATGTTGCTTTGGATAAAAGCATGTGCTAAATAAATAAACATGATATATTGTAAATCATTTGGACTAAAAGCACCATCCTAGTAACTCTGATGACTTGGCAAGCAACAGATTCAAACTTGAAAAACAAACAGTTGATATATTCCAAGCAATGAAGCAGTGAGATCAGCTGTTGCTCCCTGCCGAACTGTTATCCAGTGCTTTATGTTTTTAAACTCCACTTTTGATAATACAGTACAGGCATCTATAGACATCAGAAAGCTGACCTCTACTGATTCACACCATATCCGTAACTGATTTTCAGGCTTCTTGAGACAGACATGTTGCTGAATAAGGTAGGCTTTATTAAAATAAAATGACAAAAACCAAAGGAGAATTCATGTCCATTTAAAAATAGATTTGAAACGAAATTACAAACAAGCATGTGAAATAAAAACAAAATAGCAACATTTAACCTCAGACATTTAATTCATAAATAAGATTATTTTACATCACACAACCATCGTCTTTTTTATTGTCCAATATTCTTCCAGGAGTTTTACAAAGATTATAAAACAGGATATGTACAACCAGACTGTTCATCTAACAATGACAAGGTACTGAGACAAAGACTAAAAGGCTTCCACTACAAGACAATGACTGCATATTCAATGAAATTGAGCTTATCTGAATTGGGTATTTGTCACATGCAATGGTCCGGACCACCGTGTTTGATTAACACCAAAAAGTCATGGAAGTAGACTTCTGGGACGACTCACTGATCAATTTCTTGAAACGACAGTCATCAGTTTAAGCAGTGGTATTGTTTTTTGCTACAATGAGTCCCTTTGGAATTCATTCCCTCTCTTCTCCTCAGCTCTCTCCACGAAATGCTCCTCTGAATCCGAGAGCCTTCCTTAGGCTGCCCCTGCTCTGACTGTTGCTAGGCAACGCAAAATTTCAGCGTACGTCCAAAGAGCAGTGTATGTGCAAATCACTTCTTGAAGTCGCAGATAGCAGGTGCCGTCCACCGGCTCCAGAATATGTTGCGGCTTCAGTGAAAACAGCTAACTAAAACTGAGAAAGGCATGGTTTCTGGATTTATAAAAGGGAAAAAATAACACACAAACAATGACTTAGCAGTAAAGATTAATACAAGGGGAAAAAAACAGGACCAGCCTGCTCATTTCTGTCCAGATCTCAAAGCTCTCCCAACATTGTTTCCCATTATCTTCTCATCACAAAATGTGTCCTCCTCAACTGTGTCCAGGAGTTCAGAGTTTAGTGGACTTTAATGCATATAATCGTATGACCATTGTACTCCCATCCTGCAATACTATGTAGGATGACATATTCCCTCCCTGCACTGGTTGTTTTGTGCACTTCACCGCTCACCTATCCCATAAGCCCTAGTGATTTCACCTCTTGAGATTATGTCATGCTAACTTTAGTCATGGTGTAAGTACAGCGGCTGCATTGGTCATGGTTGAGTATTTACAAGGTCTGGAACCGCTGTTCAGTTTCACGGTTGGTCCGGAGCTGAGATAACCACTGTTATCCCGCTAGCGTGAAGCAACAACAATGCCTGACAGGGCAAATAAGATGCTAGGTGACATTTTCACAGACGAAGCCGCATTGTTAATGTCTCCAGGTATACAGTGGACTGCAAGGGTTTGAAATCGGCGCTTGGAAGTCAAGTTATGGATTAATTCTCCTTATGTTACATAACTGCAAAGGTCAGGATTGAAAGATTAAAGTGGGTTAATCCTCTCTATAAACTGCTCTCAGTTGCATATCTGAAGGAGATTCTCCATTTGTAGGAAGTGCAAGGTCAGGAACGGCTTTTAGCCATATAAATGAGAATTCAGTGAGCTCTATAGCAGACTGGCATCCCATCCAGGGTGTCCCTGCTTTCCGCAACAGATGTCAGGCTCACTATACACTTACGTAAAATCGACCAATGGATAGAAAGAGAATACAGATCTGGAGATGTTTTCTATATTGGCAAAAGCAAAGGCATGGTAAAGCTATTGCAGGTTTTACAGAAATATCTGGAAAGCATGACTGACATGAGACTGCTTAGCAGATTGTAAAAATCAATGTCAGATTAAAAAGAGAGAGAGAGAAGCAACATGACACATACAATATGATCCTTGGTTTTCCAGTATCAATTAAACAGGCATGTGTGATTCACACATTTTCCCCTCAGTCTAAATGATTCCTGCCTGGTAATCAGATCGTTAAAATGGAGAGTCACATTGCATGCAGCTGGCCGTGCAAATAATCTCCCTCCTTGTCTGGCAGTGCGATTTGGGTTTCCTCCGACGGGATCAGAAACTCATCTGCCTGTCACTTAGAGGGATTTTCAATCCTTTCCCCCCCTCAGCGGCGGATAGGGCGTTCCGTATAATGCCTCCCATGTCACCGAAGGAATATTGGCTCCCCCCGCTGCGAGGAACCCACCGTCTGTTCTCAGGTTCTTACGAGCAAAAAGTCAGATGCGATTCCACATTCTCACATTTTCACACCGTCCGTTCCAGAAACGTAGCTGGCCGAAATGGTACGTCGGGAGCCCCTGGCTGCTATTTAGATGGAAAAGCCGTCATTCCCTTTCTGCTATGGAAAGCCTTTAAATGTGACACCTTCCATCATACCACTGTGTGCAACCTAGGGGGCGCTGTGGAGCCATTCCGAACCACTCCCGGGTTTGGGTCTCTGGGTCTCACTGGCAGGTGGGCCATGCTTAGCTTACGTAACGTCTTGCTACGATTTCTGATCTGCAGCTCGAATCACCATTCACCTTTTTTTTGTGTTAAGACCAAGCAGGACGCACAGACACACATGCACGTGCAACAAACCCGTGATTTTCATTTTTTAGGAGTTGGGTTACTGTCAGATCTCTTCTTCTTCCAACATCCATCTGCTACAGCGGAGAAGAGGACTCTACTAGTAGAGCCCTACTGTAAACCAACTTGCCCTTTTGAGTTTCAGATATGTGCAGCTCAGTAATTCAGACCATAAAGTGCATAATTCTCTTAAGGTGGGCAATAAGCTTTTTACAGTAAAATGGGAGGATGTCATACGCTCCACACGTATTCACTAGACCGCCTTAAAGGCGTGAACGTCACAACGTTGATATTCACACACATGTACGCGTTTCCACTCCGGGTTTCGCTAATTCATCGTGCGGCTCAAGGAAGTCCGGAAACACCCTCATCAGTTTTTTTTTCTTTTTTGAGTTTGTACAAAGCAAATCTGGGGCGGGGGGGGTTAAATGCCGATGATTACACCTCGTACGAGAGCAGGAACAGGGGCAAGCAAAATCGTAATGCAGTGTACAAATCAACGGCTTGTGGACAGCGGATTTCCGGTTGTCTGCGGGATTCCAGAGTGTGGGGGGGGAGGGGGTTCAAG
>JAODLD010000136.1:5797571-5809555 GCA_026781065.1 Mormyrops boulengeri
TGTGTTATTGATTACTGTAATAAAATAATGATACAGAGTTGAAAATATCATAAAAATTACATATAATATATATAAATATATATATATATATATATATATATATATATGAAAGCCGGTCTGTAGAATAGTAGATATTTTCCCACATTGTCTGCGGTAAGCCAAACATGACAATGCACACAAATAAAAATAGGCAAATAATGAGAATATGCTGTAAAGTGGAAAGCATATTTTCCTTTAATAGATACGTGAATACAATTAATTGCATACCTCTGGATAACAGTCCTTGGCCAACACTTGCAACATTGCCGTTTTTCCGCATTGAACATCCCCAACGAGCACCAGTTTACATCTGACCACGAGCGGCTGTGTAATTCTCCTCTCTTTCATGGCGAATATGGAGATTATTAACCACAGCCAAGCGAAAAACGCCGCAAAACGACGCTCAGTATAGATGTAGGTCCCTATCCAGTTGCCTCCGGCTCTCGGGTGTAGTCCACAGCGTCAGTCTGCAGCTGTCTGTTCTGACTTACAGCACTGCAGTAATTTATATAGGCTCGCCGTCCAATGAGCGCCCAAGGTTTGCCTGCCCGTCGGACTGTGGAAACGCGCCGGAGTTCTGCTGGCTCCGAAATTCCCCGTCTGTCTTTGCCGGGATTAAGGGACTTTAGCCTTAAGTAATCGCCGGTGCTGATACCTACGCCATCTCATTCTGAAAAAATTCAAAACTGAACGATCCTCTTAATAAAATGACTAAAATACAACATAAACCATGTGGAAAAGCAGCGCTTCCCATTCAAATCATTATCATTATAAATAATTTCCTAATCAAAATGGGGCCCACGATACTACCACTACCAGCACTACTACTACTACTACTACTACTACTAATAATAATAATAATGTTATAACTACTGATATTTTCTTAAATTTAACCACACCTGTAACACCTGTATTGTAATAGACATTATTTCTTGCTTACATCTAATCGACAAATGACTAAGATGACACATTATAAGGCATTGCCTACCTTCATTAATAGATTAGGAATCTTACAGAAGATATAGTTCCCTGCCCACAAATATATTCACAACAATAACCCAGAAAGTGCTTCTCTCCAGTAGGATTTTGTTTACCTTATTTCTGTCTGACTTTTTCCAAAACTGTAGGGACAACAGCTGCTTGGTGAAGTACCAGAATCATTTTTTAAATGGTGCTAGGAGGCACTTGACGGCTATGTTACCCTATTTTGGGTTTAATTGTATTTTCGCAGTGTCCCTCCTTTTGTGGATAGTGTCCGTGACCCATGACAGAAATAGTCTCGTAAGGTTCCCTGCTGATGTATGACATTCCAGACAAACAATTCAGGAACAATCTGTTTCAATTGGCTGCTCGAGGCTCAGTGCCCATACAAATGTAATCTCAGGGCCCATTGTTAGGAAGTCATGGCACCTAAACAAAAGACAATGGGGCACATCAAACCCTTCTGTGTTTGCCGACTGATTAGTTGATTACCTGTTTGTTGGGGGTCAAATGAAATTAACTCGCGGTCTGCAGGGGTGTAGGAGGCGGTCATTTTGCATGTTCTGTGGAATGCAGCTTTTAAGCATATATTCTATGACTACTGGTGCTTGAATATAAGTACTGATGTTAGTATGTTGTGTTGACACTGTGTACATACTTGAACAACACATTGGGTATTTGGTATTGGAAAAATGCAATGAATGAGAGATGCTCACATTCATTCAGGTTGATGTAAAGCTGACCTTAGACCCTCTGAATGCACCTTGGAAACTGTGTTGTTGCTAAAAATGTCTGTTACTGAAGTGGTTTCCAGTATAAAATTCACAGGCACCTTTAGTAACAAAGCAAAATAAAAAAACCCCAATACATTACTACATTACATACAGTGCTTTTTTTTGTACTACACAATTATATATTGTGTTTTTTTCCTGAAGCATTGTTTACTCTCAGTAAGAAATGAATAATAGAAATATCATTAATATATCATCTATTACAAATACCTTCAGACCACCGTAGGACTAACATGGAAGAATGTGCACATGAATACCTTGAATACTGATGCAACTTTTAGAGAAAGAAATTTCCTCTGGATTTTTCTCACTGACCTGCATGCAAGCCCCAGTATCCAACCAGCACAGATTAATAGCACCTTCAAAACCATGTGAAGGGCGGGAATTAATTCTCCCCTGCATTCTGCTTTCGTGATGTTGGCAATAAAACACCCAAGGACACCACAGGAGTGTCTGAGTGTAGAGTATTATGACTCCTTATCAGAACTGTCCCATCTCTGTTAAGAGTTCCTTTTGAATGATTTGCAGAGAAGGACTTAGATCAGGGGTCACCAACATGGTGCCCACGGGCACCAAGGTGCCCCCAAGGACCACATGAGTAGCCTGCAGACCTGTTCTAAAAATAGCACAACTCACCAGTGAGCAGCGTCTAAAGTTTAATTTTATCCTGTTGCTATTCGTCTTTAATCACATTTCCATTTATATAACTTTGAAAATGATTTAAATCATTTAAGCATTTAAAGCATGTTTATTATACATGATTTAAGAAGAGTGGCCAAAAGCTAGTCCTGTTACCCTCTTAAACACTCATGGCTTTCCCAGATTTCAGCAGCCAGAAGAATCAAATCACATGCACGGGTCAAATACTGACCCAGGTCCACAGATCCACCGGCACTCCTGGTATCAGTACCTCATCCATCAACACGAGTAACCACGCTGATCTTTTGGGGTCAGACAATATTCCACTGCTCACACCTACCCACCAGGCTGGCTACATCCGAGAAAGGTATTTTTTTTCTGTCCCGCGACAGCTCTGATGAGGGGGGCTTTGTGCTCTAAATTCACTTGATTTAATCAAACACTGCAGAGTTTGCCCTCAAACAAGTGGTCCCCAAACTTTCACAGCAAACAGCACCCCAAACAAAGGGAAAGGGACAGCAGCACACAGGCACACAGATGGATGTGCATAAATTTGGTACCTTAAGTAGCAGTGACACACTGTGACTGTATGATTGAATCAAGCACTTCGACATATAGACAGGGTTTTAGATATAGAATATTGGTGAAATGCAGTTCAAGGTTAAGAAAGTACTGCAGCAATCAGCTTGCTATTTCATTGGATACATAAAGTGAAACAGGATTTTATAAGGCAATTAAAAACAAACATTAAAATATCTGTTTACATTCCAAAGTGGATTTGAAGGCTAACTCATTAATAATGCAAAAATGACTTATTAGTGTGAATGTATTGACTTTGCATTTCCACTAAAAAGCCACATATCCCAGCTATCTCCACCCAGGAATTTTCTTTGCTTTAGAAGCACAGAAGGTGATAAGCATGGAGATGATTTGCGGGGATCGTCTACAAGGGAGGAGCTGAGGAAAGGATGGAGAGAGATTTTAAATGCTTATTAGAAAGTTTGCATTGTAAGCAGGTAATAGCATCGTAAATCGACATTAAGAGCTTATCAAACACAATAGGACGATGTTGGGTCGTTCTTTCATTAATTTGCCACTGATGTTTATGAATATTCCACTGGGAGCGTTCGCTGTTAGCTGGTTAGGCTAGTGCAGTGATTTAAGATGCACACATTCTCACGTTTCTCCACATGCTTGCCATAAGTGTGTTTTTTTTTTAGCTAATGTTTTGTTTTTTGTGTCACTGACTAACATGACAGCGACCTACTTAGCGGGAAAAAAAATGCATGGCTGGGTCCCAGGCGTGAATGTGATGAAGGGGACGGTGACATTTGTGTGCTTCGGCTCCTCTCTTGTGGCCTTACATGGGAGAGGAGGAGGATGAAGTGGAGGTCGGGGGTGTCAAGAAGAGATGACAGAAACACTGGGCAAATGGTCAGGTGACAGACTCCTACACATAAAAGACCAAAACACTAAAACATGCTTCTTCAACCTATACTTATTAGAGGATTCATCCCCTGGAAATTCTTTATTTCGAATTGGGGTAAAGAATGTGCCAGTTTTTTTACGCATCCTTCCTATTTGTGTTTAAAGGCAGGTGGTCCGATTCAGGCAGCAGCTTGGACACCCCACCATGGAAGGATCCCAAAGAGGTTCCCGGGAAAGCCACCTGAGCAGAAAGGGCAGAGGCAACAATGCGTGGCGCGGATGTTGTCTGACTGGCAGGAGGAGGGGGGGCGGGACTACTGCGCTACGCAGAGGGGTGTGGGAACCCCATTAATGGGGAACCTAGGATTGGGAAGCCCAGGAGCAGAAAGCCCAGGAGTGAGAAGCCCAGGAGTGGGAAGCCCAGGAGCGGAAAGTCCAGGAGCAGGAAGCCCAGGATTGGGAAGCCCAGGATGGGGAAACCCAGGATTGGGAAGCCCAGGATGGGGAAAGTCCAGGCGCAGGAAGCCCAGGATTGGGGAAACCGGGTGCAGTGCCCCAGTCAGAATTCCCCCAACACAGCGGGACATGGCAAAGCAGATGGGCCTGAATAAACAGCCAGGGGAATGACACCTTGCAATATGGTCTCGGGGTGTGGGGGGGGGGGGCGCAAGGTGTGGGCCATTTGCACCGAGACAGCCACTTGCTCCCTATGCAGTCATGGAGGCTTACACTCCCCCACCACCCTGGAGAGTGAGAGTGCTCTAAGATGAACAAGACACAAATTCCAGGGAAAGGCACACAGCTGTTTTACCTTTAAGGATCATTTTCCATAAGCTCATATCCAGCAGAGGGGTCCAGTGAGGTTGGGGCCAATCCCAGGAAGCACAGGACAAAGGGCAGGAGACCCCTCCCCAGATGGAACATCAGCTCATCACAGGTCTTTGAGGTACAATAGAAATGAGATAAACCTGAATATGGCAGTATTGTCAGGGAATTTGCAGAAACCCTGTTTACTTTGCGCACAAAGTATATAATGGAAAAATTCTCAATAATTCAACCATATATAATAATTTGATTCAATGACCAATAACTGTCCACTGTAGGACTAATGCTGAACATGATGGGTTGGTATACTGGAAGGTAAATAAAACTGGTGCTGGTACAGGGTCGTCCATCTATAGGCAATGGACAAAAAAAATAAGTGATAAGATCTGGTGGAATGCAGCCCATATAAAACAAAACAGGCCGTGACCCAGACACCTAGAACTTCTGAAGGGAATTCATCCTGTTCACACTGGTGTAAAGAAGGCAGGAACCTTTGTCTGAGTCCCCCCAGTCTCCAGAGAGTGCCGTGGGGGAGACATTTGCATAATTCACGTGCTGCTTGTGTAAGTGTCGCTGTGTGACCTTTGTCAGTAGGCTCTGATTTCACCTTTTCCCTCTGCGTATATTTGGGGTGCATATAATGGTGCGGTAAATGTCTCGTGTTTATTCCTGTCTGTATCACAGTTTTATGCATATATATGCATATACATTATGCATTATACTGTATATAGTATGTGTATGACAATGCTGTGTAAAGGCATGTAAAATGCAGTCTAAGTTTTATGTGTATATGATTAATTTAATTTATGTGCAAGCTGCTGTTTCTGGGTTAATGACATCGGACCGTTTCTGTGGGTGGGGGAGGGGTTATAGGGTAATGCCTATCTGCACGTGTGTGTGTCTGTGTGTGTGTGTGGATTATGTTTATATTACATTGTGAGGACCAAATGTGAGGACCATTTTTCAGGTCCCCACGAAGATCTGTGAATGCAATCAAAAAACTAAAAGTCTCGTATTTGGTTTGGTTACTTATGGTTAAGGTTAGGGCTGGGTAGGGGTTAAGGTCGTCATCTTGGGATTAGAGTTTTCCCCATAGAAATGAATCCGCACAAAGATATAATTACAAACCTGTGTGTGTGTGTGTGTGTGTGTTTTCCTCAAGTCTGTTTCGGAGGCAGCACCGTGAGACCGGGATATTTGGCTGGCGACCTCAGCCGATGACAGATGGCTTAATATTTTGCAAATAGAAAAAAACTGCATTGTAGAAACGGGGCCTCGACGGGGAAGTGGAGCGCGAGACAGACAGGAAA
This sequence comes from Mormyrops boulengeri, assembly GCA_026781065.1. Classification (NCBI taxonomy): domain Eukaryota; kingdom Metazoa; phylum Chordata; class Actinopteri; order Osteoglossiformes; family Mormyridae; genus Mormyrops; species Mormyrops boulengeri. The sequence continues at coordinate 5,803,585 of JAODLD010000136.1, forward strand.
ACTGTCGCGCGTGTGTGTGGGGGCGGGGCTGCCTGCATCCGTGGCGACACACGGACATCGCGGACCGCCAAGACACGCCGTTTAATGCATTTGGCCGGCCTTCGATTGTCCAGTGTAGCTGGTGAGGAAAGGGGTGCATGCTAGGGGGCGCTGTGTGATTCAGCAGGTTAGGATGCTGTGTCTGACATGAGAAGGTTGCTGGTTCAAATCTCTGTAGCAGGAGAGTGATTTAGGCCCTTAACCCCCCCCCAAATTGCCCCAGAGACTGTCTGACTCTGTTTTCTGAACAAATGCATGATTCTTTGCATAAAAGTGTCTGCTAAAGAAATAAAATGTAAATGCTGAAAGGCAAGACCTTAGTTCATTTATCTTTTGTTATAAAGGAAAGCGGGGTGTAAACATGTCACCCGTCTCATTAGGGATGCCCCAGAAGTCTCCTGCTCTGGGCTGTCATCACGAATACAGCTGTCAAATCAAATGCAATGTCCTGGTTTGAGCTGGGCAGGACTTCCAGGACAGGAAGGGTGAACTTTGACACTAGGGGTGTAGAAAATTCACCACCCCCCAGCATCATAGCCACACAATATCTCTCCCCTCCTCCACAGTCAATGGATTATCAGGTATCAAATATATAAATATATCAGAGGTATAAATAAGTATATCATCCACTTCAGAGATTCAAAGTGAAATGAATGCACTGTGTCAGCGACTTTGGACGTCAATCGCTGAAAAGCTGAGAATCAACTGATTCCTCACACATTGGCAAATGTTCTTTGTGGAGTTGGAGTCGCCATGAGGGTCTGGGGGGGTAATTGTTTGAGATCAGCCATTGATGTGCAACTTTTTTTACGGAACGCTGGGGGCGGGGGGGGATTCATAAACATGTCATACATGCACAGAAAAAGATTAAATTACCCCCCACTCAACGCACCTTATGTAGCTAATCACTCAAGTACCTTGAAAACCTATTTGATGGAAATCAATTTGATTTCTATTAAATTCAAAATAATTCATATCCATCCATAATTAAATAAAGGGATAACCACATCTAAACGACTCTAACACAAGAACAGTGGCCGATACAGGACAAGGCAGCTCAGTGGTGAGAGCAAGAAAAGCAATTTGACCAAAACTAAGACCCTACACAGCAGGGTGCACCGTTTTAGCCCTAAGCTAAACGTCATAAAAAATGCCTGGAGGAGACAAGCTTTTTTCCTGCTTTGCTCTCATTGGTTCTGCTCTCTGTGTCCACCGCGTCCTGTATGGCATGACCTGTCAGACGTATGGCCTGCTGTGCACTAATACCGGCCTACGAACGAGCTGCTCCAGTGGGTGAGCGCCACACATCTTTCGCGCTGAAGAAGTATACGTCATGTGAACAGGTCACGTGAACGCCTCTGCCAGGTGCTCTCCTGTGCTGACAGTAACATGGGGCTTCCTGGATCTCATTGCCTCGGCCAGCCCCCACTGCCCTGTCATCGCCTGTCAGGGGGGGCGACAACGGGGAAGGTCTCCAGAGCTCCATGTCCTCAGTGTTGGACGGTCGTGGGTGCCAGCTCTCCCTGCCGTTTCCGGAGCATAGGTAATTAGGGGCCCGGGAAGCATGGCTCCACCTGAGCCAAGGGGAGGCAGCTGGATTCCGGGGGTGGGGCCACACTGCTGGGGTGCCAGGGAGACGGGCCAGAAAAATGAACACCCAACCACGGCCGCACCCCCAGCTGTGGCTTCACACCCCCACAGCGAGCACAGGTTAGGGTGGACTCTATCGAGAGTCGGCTGATAAATCGAAAAGTCTGTTCCCAACAGGGAGATGCTTCAGTTTAACACGGCACAGTTTTTCAGAATAATTGATATTTATTTAGCAGATGTTTTTCTCCAAAGCAATGTACAATTGAGGGGCGGGGTTAAACAATCCACAGAGGAACTGGGGATTAAGGGTCTTGCTCAGGGGCCAAACAGAGAAATCATTTTGCTGATCCTGGGATGTGAACCAGCAACCTTCCCCTCACAAGCACTGCATCCAAACCCGCTGAGCCACACACCAGCGGCATGGACCAATCTACTGGGTCGTCATCCTTCATAGTCTCCTAACACCTAAAGTTCAGTTATAATCATCTAGGGGCCCTGGTGATTAAATATTATAATCTTTTTTAAAATTCCCCCTGCAGAAAAAGAAGGTTGAACCTGGACAGAATGTCAAAATGTTCCGACCAGGAATACCTAATGGATTCACGACTTACGATTTATTGTTCCAATGTGACTCAAACCACTGAAACTGCGCTGGTCTCAAAAAAAAAAACAGCAGACATCGTTCTGAGAATCGTCACGAGGGTTGCTCTCATGATGGTGCCTGCGAAATGTGACCTTGCGGCTGGCGGCCATGAATCAGACTGTCCGCCATCTTGCGACGGTCTCTGCAGGGTTTTTAAAGGGCATCCTTCATCCTCTCAGGCAGTACTGAGAGCAGCGTCCTACAGAAGGAGCTTTGGCTATAGTTCATAGTCTACTTTGTAGCTGATAGTTCTTACAGCTAAGGAACTGGCTAAGAAGAGTGTAGCTCTCAACCAGCGCCTCTCAGAGCATGAACACTTCCTCGATGGCTCCGCAGCAGAACAGAGTCTTGCTTAGCATCGTAGTCCCCGCTGTGCCGTCTGCCCGGAGCCCTGTTTCTTGAGGAGAGCTTTTGCTCTGTTTGCCGAACATGGAGAGTTAGCCGCCAGCATTAAAGATTTATACGGGCCTCCAGAGGTGGGATGTAAATAAGCCGGTTGCTATAGCGAGACATCGATGCACGTTCTGCAGCGAGACGGGAGAACGGAACCGGGGGGATGTCAATCATCTTGTCAGCATCCTTGAACCCAGAGACACTCCTGCCTTATGTTACGTAACAGGCGTGACAGGGGTGCTAATTTAAAGGCAGCCCGACCGGCCAAGGCTGTAGCTGTGGCCCCGACGTCGTACGAAATGTGACAAGAAGATGAATAATTTATGGGGTCTAAGCATCATCCCTGTTGTGAATGACTTTTCACTACTGTCTGTCAAATTCAGAGCGTAGGGTATGTGAGCTAATTACTATAATCGGAATACATGATGTGTAAACACAAAGGCATAGATGTATAAATGAAAAAGAGATTCGTGAAATGGCTTCCTTTGAGTCTCGTGTAGATGTTTTTATTCTAGAGATCTTTTGGAATATTACCCCCCCCCCATCCATGGACTAATGGTTCGCTCCACCCCAAGCCATAAAAAGAGGCCTAGTGAGGACGTCGCCTCCTGTACTGGCGGTGAGGGTGTTAGTGAAGTCGGGGCTCCCCCTGAGGATTAACAAAGCCCCGGCAGATGTTGGGCCACGAGGCCTGTGATCCCCATGGCTGCCTGGCTTCGTACTTGGTGAGGCCGCGTCATCCCATGCTCCGCTAAAGCAGAACGTTTAAATCCTGGATGTGCTCCACAAGGCTCTCCTGCTCTCCTTCTCGCTCTCTCTCCCTCCCTCACCCCTTGGTGCTCTTCTTTGTCTTCTTTGCTCCCCCTTTCGTCAGGCATGGCTTGCGTAACCGTCTCCACTGCGAGCCGCTGGGTACCGTTTCTCCTGTTCCCCTTCACATGTCGGGACATGTGGCTCACCATTTATAGGACCCCCCCCCCCCACCCCCCTCCCCGCCGTCTTTGGCGCTGGATGTATTATGGGACACAAAAGCAGGCGAGGTAGAGATTTTCACTGATTTATGTTTTCTGAAAGTCATCCAAGTTTTGATCGAAGACACCAGTGACACAGGTCAGCTGATCGATCCGGCCCCCACCAGGCCAGGTGTGTGGTACTAATTTCTGAGTGGGTCTCTTCCCCCCCCCCACATTTAGTCCGTGCCAGTGTTCAGTCATACCGGAGATATTTGGCCGCTGCTATCATACTACATCCCATGAGATGCTGATTTGTTGCACACTTGTTAGTAGGAATGAGTGTTTCTTCCAAATGGAAAACAAGCTGCAGCCTATTCATGTCATACTACAACGTAGCATTCTGCTGTCAGGTCAAATAAAATATAAATGTAGGCAATATGGCATGTTAGCAAGTGGCTAAAAATGCAGTTCCACACAGCACATTACAAAATCATTCATATTTTCATACTGGTTCCAGAGTACTGCAACAATCTCTCTTTTGATACCTGAAATGAACAGCCCTTCTTGAGTAAACTGAACCATCAGCCGCCCTGATGACAGACAGAGTGCATGAGGGCTGGTGACCCATATGGAGCCTTTGCGCTCGTCTCGACTCGCAGCACCACAATGTCGTAAGCAGGCTCTCTGTAAACTCCTTATCTCTCATTTCTGTTTGTCTTCTCTGGGCAAACGCTGCCGCCTTACCCTGATCACGCAGCCTGACGGCAGTCTAAGGGCAGTGCTGTAATCGCTTGAAGGGCTAGCGCCAGGTGGGCCGGGGCCTTGTCCTTACTCCTGCACACCCAACCAAAACGGTGCAGGGCTGGAGCTGTTATCGCTGACAGCTGCACATCAGTAACCAGATGGTTGCCGGTTTGAATCCTGTCCTCAGCAAAATAATCACAACCAACTCTGTTGGGGCCTTGAACGAGGCCCTTAACTCCCTGAAATACTCCAGGGGTTCCTGATAAACAATCTCAAAGAAAAGCATGATGAGATGTGCAAGAAGAAACATTCCAATGCACCTCTGCAAATGGCAAAATAATGCGCTATTTCTGAAAAGCCCCAGCAAGGAAGATTCACTGTGCAAAACTGCCGATTTCGATTCAGAGGGATAATCTGAAAGTGTGACTGGTAGCATTAATGGAATGGTTGGAGAGATGTGAGACAATGAATTGGGCTTGCGTGAGCTCCACGACCACTCTGAAAGCCCTCAGCAGGGACGTCTGTGTGGAGACTGGATGGAGGGGGGCTCCTTTGTGCCACCCTTCCCTTGACTCAAGGCACGCTTCCCCAGAAGTGCCGCATTATGCAAATAAGCTGATGGAATGATTAAACAGTCCGCAGGCGGCGTGGCGGTGGTAACGAAGCGCCTGCCTCTTTCAGCTTCTCACTTACCACTCCTACCGCTGAGAGGTCAGTAATTATTATTAGTATTAATGAAATGACAGTGTTATTAAACATAATGGTGTGACAGACCCTTGACTCTACTGCATCTTATTTATGCCTTTTTTAAATTACATTACAAAGACTGCGGAGGCCTGCATGCTATTTCTACTGACGCTGGCAAAGATCCCAATGCACTGTGGAATGAGGCAGGGGTACAAAAAGGAGGCCACCTTGACAGAACAACCAGCAGGCTGAGCGGGTGGAGTGTGGCTTGGTGGGTTAGGATGCTGTGCCTGTGAATCGGAAGGTTGCTGGTGCAAATCCCGGGGTCGATAGTCTGATTTCACTGTTGGCCCCTGAGCAAAGCCCTTCAGGCCATTTGCTCCAGGGACTGTCTAATTCTGGTTTATTAAAAAAATAGTTGCTTTGGATAGAAGGTGCTAAATAAATAACATGTTTCATTTGACTAATTGATGGTGTGCAACCATTTTTTACACCTCTCCTTTTTCAAAGCAGGTTCATTTTCTCTGTTTTCTGTAATGTTAGCGTGCTTGGACTGGAAGGGGGGGGGGGGGGGCTGGGCAGCCAGTTGACCTTGGCCCCTTATAGGATTTTTTTCTCCTTACTCTGGAATTTTTAGTTCCTCTCCTCCTTTGTTTTCTGGCATTCTTACATTCTTTCCCTTTTCCCTGTTTCATGCACCATTCTGTATAAATAACGGGAAACGCTTTACATTAACTGCACCTTCATAATGCATTCATTATGCATTCATAGAAGATTCAGTGCACCTTCATAAAGACTTCATAATGCATTCATAGAACATTCATAAGCAGCATGCAAGTACACCATAACATCCTAACATCCCTTAACAGCTTTAATATACATTAATAACAAACATTACATGATTATACAATTATAATGTTTG